>LNAC01000009.1:3514740-3658999 GCA_002007465.1 Ailurus styani | reverse complement strand
AGAGGGCGGCGCTGCGGCGCAGGGGGTGCAGCTTCGAGAGCCCCAGGTACCGCGGCCGGGGAGGGGTGCGGCCGGGAGGGGCGGAAGCGGGGAGCCGCCCACGTGGTGGGTGGGGGACGGCCTGGGGGGACCGAGGGCTGCGAGGCCGCGGCGCGGGAAGGGGTCTTTAGGGGAGTCTGAGGGGATCCGGCGAGGAGCCAGGGCCGAGNAGCGTCGAGGGGGGGGCTGGGCCGCCCGAGCGGCAGGTGCGGGAGGGGGTCGCCCCAGAGAAGAACCAGCGAGTGTCGGGAACCCAGACCCGACGAGACGCCCCCAAAGCGTCGGTGCTGAGGCAGGCCCCGAGCAGAGCCGGGCTCCGGGCGGATTTGGGGCTGTGGAGAATGTGCCGGGCCGCCTCAAGGACAAGGTCGGGAGATAGCCCCCTGAAGTCCCCGGGAGGTCTCCCTGCTGCGGGAGCCTCTCTGCGCTGCCCCAGGACCCAGGGCATTTCCACCTCCCCAGCCCGGCTCGGCAGGTAGCGCACACCTGCTGCCTCACAGCCCCGCCCATCCTGGCGCCGCGTGGCCCCCAACACGCCGGCCCCGGGGCCCCTCTGACCCGCCGACGCCTCTCCTCTGCCGGGGAGCCCTTGCCCATCGCGGCGCCCCTCGCGGGGCCTGGGGAACTCTCCTGAAACTGTCCCGTCGGGTTCCCTCCCCCTGGCACCTCGTTCCACAGACACGCCTTCCACTCGCTCCGCTCGGCCACACCCGTTCTCTCGGCGGCCTTTTCTCAACTCCGAGAGCCTCCTCCCGCTCCGGCCCCGCCGAAGTCCGCCCTGCCCTCTTCCCGGCCCCCGCCCCCGCCCCGCTTCCGGATGACTCCAGTAGCCTCCCCACCAGGCTTTCTGTCTTTATCCTTCCACCTCAAGTCCGCAACTCACGGGCCGCCAGAGGGGTCCTAGCACGACCCCCTGTTTCAGGAGTTCCCCATGTCCCACTGCAGGGGTGGGGACGGAGAGGAAGAGAGGAGCTGGGACTCGGGCTCTCGCTGAGGCTGAAAAAGGGCATCAACGGCTAGGCTGACAAACCAGGATCCTTAATATGAGGTTAGAGGTCCTTGCCCTGCTCCCCTCACCCTCCCTGACGCGCCCCCAGCAGTACGGAGAGTGTAAGCCTCATCAGGGCCGGGACCATCCGGGGCCTTTTCGCCACGCTGTCCCCAGAGCCTGCCTCAGGCCTGGCCCCCGCGGGCATTTACTGCCTATCGAACGAATAAATGCCTGACCCGCTGGTAGTTCTTTCCCTATGCCCTGCTTTTTCTCATTTGTGCCTTTAGTCCTGTCATGCCCTTTGCTCTACTTAGGAGAGCGTTTTCGGCTAAGACCTGTCCCCCCTTCCTCTGGGAAGTCTTCCCTGAACCCCGGGCTGAGCTCTGTGCTGTGTCAGTAATCTCTGTACGTATCTGCTATCCCACGTACCCGTGTGTGAAATTACCCGGATAATAGGTCTCTCCCACTACAGAACAAGGCAAATAGGTTCTCTATCCTTCCGCTGCTTACACTTGCTGCTGGAGCACAGCAGATGGGGGAAATGTACCAAGGGATGAGGCTGAAGAGATGAGCCAAAAGCTGAATCCAGGCCTGAGGTAGAACACTGAGGACAGTGCTGGCCAACAGAACTTTCCACGATGACGGAAACATTCTATTATCGGTGCAGTGGGATACCGCAGCCACTAGCCACCTGTGGCTCTTGAGCACTGTTGAAATATGGCTGGTGCGACTGGGGAACTGAATTTTAAATTTTATTTGACTTTAAATTAAATAGCCACATGTGACCAATGTTTATGATATTGGATAGCGCCAGGTTAGAAAATTTTTCTCTTCCTCCAACTTCTCACTTTTACCACCGCATCCTTTGTCTCTGTGACCTCACACCTGAAAGACTAAATGACTTCTAGAGGTTTTCTTCTCTATTTAAAAGTCCATGGTAATATCATATAAACCTTAGAAACAATGCTTGCCAGTTTTCTGATTATAAAAATAACTTATGTTTGTTGCAAAACAACTTTTAACCCATTTTTAAAAGATTTTATTTATTTATTTGACAGAGAGAGCACAAGCTGCGGGAGTGGCAGGCAGAGGGAGAGGGAGAAGCAGGCTCCCTGCTGAGCAAGGAGCCTGACATGGGGCTCCATCCCAGGACCCTGGGATCATGACCTGAGCCTAAGGCAGACACTTGACTGACTGAGCCACCCAGGTGCCCCATTAACCCTTTTTTTGTTATCATACTTGCCGTGTATTACCCGTTTTCACTCTTACCAAGTCACATCAAATCTGTGTGCATTATTAGTCTGTGTATAAAGAGGTACTCATTTCCTTAAGATAAGTTCATAGAAGTGAGGGAAATGATTGGATCCAACAAAAAGGACATTTTAAAGGCTTCTGAAGCATAATGCCAGATTGCCCACCAGAAGATCAGACCGGTTAGCAGTTCTCTCAAGAGCATATAAATTGTGCCTGTTTTTCCTACCCACAATGCAAGACGTTATCGTTTATACATATTTGCTAAAATATTTCTTTGTTTGGTAGTGAGGTGAAACTTTTTTTGCATATTTATTTATAATTTGTATTTCTTTGGAAAATGAGATCTATTTGCATGCATTTTGTCCATTTTTCCTTTGGAATGTTTATCTTTTCTTTATTGAATGGAAGCACTTTTTATTTATTAAGGAAATTAATTTTTTGTGGCCAAATATGTAGCATATTTCTTACAGTCCATTATTTGCCTTTTAACTTTCTTTATGATGTTTTCTGATAAAATTTTTATTGTTATTTCTTAAAAGTTAGTCAAATCTATTTATTCCTCCTGTTTATGCTTAATTAGAAAGTAATTTCCTAACTTGAAACAGATCAGTATCGATCTCCAATTTCTCTTATGTTTGTTGCTTTAAAAAAAATTCCTCTTTAATCCATTAATCCAAATTACCTCACTTTTAAGGGAACCTGTTAACAACTATCTTGTGTTGGGTTGGCATAATGGACAATTAGAGTCAGGAGAAGAAAAACCACCTGTGAACGATCTTAACCATACAAGTTTGTGGGTCCCTACAGCTGATCTCTTGTTCCAGAAAGTCCGGGGTGTGAATGGGGTGTGTGTGGATGCTCAGCAAAGCTCTGCAGGTGGTTCTGACAGACAACCAGGGACGAGAGCCTCCGTCTCATCTATGGGCTTGCTGCCAGCTCAGCCTCCCCTACTCCAAAGTCCTCAATTACTTCTCATTTCCTGTTGTGTCAAGTTTAAATGCCACTGCCTGGTGTTCAGGGCCTTTCAGAATCTGGTTTAACCATATTTACTCAATCACGTTGACAGCAGGAAAAAAAGGCATGACTTTGAGAATGCCAACTGTCTTTGCTAAATATCCCACGTCCGCGGGGTTAACTGGTGGGCAGACACAGCCCGTGATGAGTGTGAAGGGACAAGGTAGGGCATGGCCCAGGCTTTAGGCTTCCAGGCAGGTGGCAGTGAGAGAGACGAGCTGGGAAATCTGGGGGCCAGAGGGCAAGACACTGACGCTGTTAAATCACTTGCCCTAGATGTGTTTGTCCTCATTTGTAGGAAGCCGTATCAGATAATGTTTGAGAACAAAGACTTTGGAGGGGGACACACCCGGGTTCAAGTTTCTGTCTGTTTACTTGTCATGTGTGTGGCCTTGGTCAAGTTGCTTAGCCCTCTGACCCTTGTTAACTTGTTTGTAGAATGACAGTAACACCTCTAGCTCATAGGACTGATGTCAGCTTTAAATGAACTCATTTATGCAAAGTGCTAAAAACAGCGTCTGGCACAAAGCATTACCAAATGGCAACTTTTCCGGACAAAAGTGATTCACGTTTATGCGCAAGTTCTCAACCCTTCCCTTCTCTTGCCTCATTAAAATTTTAGCTTTACCCATTCAATTTTTCCTCCTTTTCTACCCTCAGAGCAAGGTTCTGCCTTGCTTTTTTGCGTTTTTTTTTAATTATTTTTTTTTATTCTTTGCCCCAAGGGTACAGGTCTGTGAATCATCAGGCTTACATCTTTCACAGCATTCACCAAAGCACAAACCCTCCCCAATGTCCATAACCCATCCACCCTATCCCTACCCTCCCACCCCCCAGTAACCTTCAGTTTGTTTTGAGATTAGGAGTCTCTTATGGTTTGTCTCCTTCCCCATCCCATCTTGTTTCATTATTTTTCCCTCCCTACCCCCACGATCCCCCACCTTGACCCTCAAGTTCTTCATATGCTTTTTTGCGTTTTTGAGGCAGATTTAGGAAGAGAGGGACTGAAGAGAGCAGTAGGTAGACAGGGCACTGGGTAGAACAGGCTGGTAAAAAACTTCAAGGGGCCGTTTAGCAGTGAGAAGCACAGAGACACCTACTTTGGACGAGGGAGGCTAATAGGGCTCCCTGTTGTTTTTGTTGCTCAGTGATATATTTTAAGAAATATACCTGTTATCTTTCATGACTCTGTGGTGATCAAGAAGTACAGTTAATGAACTTGAGTTATTTTAAATCACCATTGCTGCTCTGTGTCATTGTGGCTGCAACAACTTCATAGAACCGAACCATAGACGAGCCACAGTATCAGCAGGGTTACACAGTCGGATTGAATTTGAAAGGCAAATTCTAAAGATCAAACACTGTCAACATTGAAGGGAACCATAGCCATCATGTAGCTCAGCCTCTCAAAGTACGGTGCTTCAAGTGTGGGCCTGGACCAGCAGCATCCACTAGTTGGAGATGCAAATTCTCGAGCCCAACGCCAAGTGTCCTGAGTCAGAATCTCTGGGGATGGGGCTCAGGAAACTGTGTTTGGAAACCGGGTCGCTCTCACCTAATACAGTGGTTCGCAAACCTGACATAGAGGAGAATCACCAGGGGGGCTTCTTGGACCCCACCGCCACAGATCCTGCTTTGCTAGGTGGCAGTGGGTCTATGAATTGTATTTCTAACAAGCTTACAGTACTGCTGGCCCAGGGACAGACTTTGAAAACCACCCCGCTAGGGCAATGCAGGCATCTTTTCTGTAACAGCCCTCCCAGCTGGTCACCTTCCACTTACTAGGTTTAAGGCCAAGGAGCCCATACTGTAAGCCTCTTTGTTATTGGGCAGCTCTGTTGCCTTTCCCTAATAGCACAGTCAAAGCCTGCCTCATTATGTTGTCCATCCATCATTCATGATTCTGCTTTGATAGCTACTTGCAGCAACAATGTCTGGGTTCGTGATGCCAGGTGAAAAGCAGGGGCTTGGAATTCAGGGCGTAGACTCAGTGGTCAAGTGGTTCTTATTCTTGGCCATCCAGTTTCAATCACCAAGCAGTTCTGGAACTCAGAGCAGGACTAGTAATGCGTCACATCTTTTCTGATTGGTGCCTTACCAGTTGTTACTACTTTTTAAGATTATTGAGGCCGTTGAATGACAAGCAAAGAAAAATGATTGGTTCATGGAATTTGCAAAATTGTGGAGTAGACCAAGTGAGCTTTGGGAGAGGGTAGATCCAGGTGCTCAAATTATGTCATCCATAGGCTTTCTTCATCTTCTGGGTTGACTTTATTTTCAAGGTCTTTCCTCATGGAGGCAAAGAAAGTTAACTATTTCAGGCTTACTTCATCCAGCATACAGTCCCAGCAGAAAGACACTGCCTCTCTCTCAATAGTTCTAGAACATGTTTCCCAAGCTTGACATTCATTGGATCTCTTGGGTTGTATGCTCATCCCTGAACCAGTCCTTCTGGCTAGAAGGGGGTAAAACATACTCATTGGCTGGTCTGGGTCAAGTGCCCAACGCAGAACTGAAAGATTTGATCATTTCCATCTGTAGAGACCAAGAGGGAGTAATAGCCCAAAGGCAAAACCATAGTGCTATTACCAGAAGAAGTGGAATGGATACTGGGTTGAGCACTCCACCCCCGCCCCAAAGTGCCATTACATCTGGGAAGCTTTCCAAACTAGATACCCAGATGCCACCCCAGAGTTCCAACACTGGGTTTTCTGTATTTTTTTTTAGTTCTCATTGTAAAAGGCTACCTTAGTTGAGCGTTTAAAGTATGCTCACTAAGTTTAGCCACAGTGGGTGCAGAGCTCTACATAGAAGACGTTTTGAATCACAAATAGAAAACGTATTTTCTGCTTTCTCAAATATTGCTTCCTACATAGTGGCTTCCTTGTTAGTAATGCACATAACCTACACCTTGTGAGAACAAATTTGATGCCAAGACAAATGCTTTCTTGTTCCTGAACATGGCTTTTGAGGCCAAGATAGGGTCCAAAAAGAACAATTATCCATTATGCATTGTGTTGTCGCCTTCTTCCTGAGGTCTCTCCTGACTTTCAGATTCTTGGGTTTTTTTTTTTTTTCTTTTTCTCCAGGAGACTTTTTTCCCCCGGGTCGTTTTGTAAACAATTATTTTAATGTGGGCTGTTTTCATAATCTTTATTTCTCTATATTATGTACTTATTCTTCTTGTTTGTGTCGGGCCCTTAAGTATTTAATCAGAAATAAATCTGCTGCTGTCAGTTTTCTTTTGGAAAAACAGCAGTCTTCCTGGGAAGGATTATTAAGAGCTGTCTTGTATTAGGCTGACATAATGGGCTCTTAGGGACAACAGAAGAAAATTAATTTTCATATTATGTCTGTTCTCCTAAGAGAAGGGAAAAAACAACTTTTGTTATTCACCAAGAGTTTAAGTTAATACAAACCAGCTTCCTTTCTCAGAGGAAGACAATAGTCATATTCGTTTTGCTTTAGAAGGTTAATATGAGAAATTATGTTTGGTTGTCTGGTTTCCAGAGTTGAAGATCTGAACAGAGATGGAGCCCAACAAATAATGCTGTAAGAAAATGATAAGAGATTTGGCCTGGACGGTGAGACTGACTGCTGGTTTTCCTGTAGGGGAAAATCGTTCTATAGCAGCATATGCAAACGTAGAGGTGTGGGAAACTGGAGGCCACACATCTGCTTGTCTCTAGAGCCAGGATCGTAGAGGACAGGAGGTGAATGGGAGTGAGCCACAAGCCCAAGGAGGTTTTGTTAGGGGCTGATCCTGTAGGATTGCTTGTAAAAGTTAAAAAAAAAAAAAGTATTGAGAGCATATCAATAATAATTTGATACCAAAAAGATTAAAAAGATGGATGCCAATCTCTATTTTCTGACTTGAAAAGATATCCAGGATGCTCATATATGTTAAATGAAAAGGAACAGGTGGCTTCTGGGAATAACAAGTGTGTAGAATTACAAATAGAATTTAAAATTTTCTAGTAGCCATATCTTTTTTTTTTTTAAGTAGGCTCCACGCCCAGCCTGGGGCTTGAACTCATAATCCTGAGATCAAGAGTCACTTGTTCTACTGACTGAGGCTGCCAGACACCTCCTCTATGAGCCAAAGTAAAAAGAAACCAGTGAAATTAATTTTAATAGTTTATTTTGTTTAACTCAATATATCCAAAATATTACCACTTTAACACGTAATCAGTATTAAAAATAATGAAGATAATTTACTTCTTTGGACACTTTCTTTGAATTCTGGTGTCTATTTTACACTTGCAGCGTCTCAGTTCAGACGAGCCGTATGTTAAGTCCTCAGTAGCCACGTGTGGTCTGTGGTTCCTCAGTGGACAGTGCAGATACGGAGTTCAGGTAGGAAGTTGTTGAAAGAACACATCAAGGTATTTGTTCCGTAATGCGACTGTGAATCACAGTGAAGTAGGGAAAGGAAACAAACGTGGGGAGACTTTAGGAAAGAGAAATCACTAAGTAAGCCTTATTAGTCGGAAAGGACGACTATGACTTGATGGACTTTTATTAACTGTTCACATAAACCCCAAGTAAGATTTAGACTTTGAGACTTAAATGTGAAACCATTGTATCATGGATATATGATGTAATTAAAATTTTTTTTTAATTTTGGGGAAATCAGTATATATTAACAGTTTAAAAAAAAAAACCAGTGAGGGCCTGGTTTTCTGTGTCAAATACTGCTGATAGGTCAAACAAGAAGAACTTAGAATTGACCACTGGGTTAGGCATCTTGGGATCATCGGTAGCCTTTTGACAAGAGCTGTTTCTTTGGAACAGCGAGGAGGAAACTCTCACTGGCCTGGCTTCAGGAGGCAAAGGAAGGGGACTGGGAACAGTGAATATAGTCAGCTCTTCTTAGGAGCAGAAGGGCTGTGAGTCAAAAAATTGTTGGTTTGATTTGGTTTTGATTCAGGATGTTCTGCTTTTGTTTTATAAAGATATTTATATCCAATGGGAATGATCCAGTAAAGAGGAAAGATTTCAGTAGGGAGAAAGGGGGGGTTACTTGAAAAAGAGAAAATTCACAGAGGGTATAATAGCTGTCTGCCCACATTTGAAAGCATGTCAGATGAAAAAGGAATCAGGCCCACTCCACTCTCTGTACGGCCCTGGGCTAGACCTAAAATCACAGCGGGTATGAAGGATAATAAAATAGATTGGGCTCAACACATGAAAGTACATTCCAGCAGTCGGTGCAGCCCGTGCCAGCATGGTTTCCTTCAAGATGCAGTAAAATTTTTATTACTGGCGATGTTAAAGCATCTATAGGTTAGACTAGTATTTCTCCACTCTTGTGTTTCGGGCACACTTTGGGATACAAGAGTTTTTGGCGGCACACTTGAAAAGGGGCAAAGCAGTGTTAAGCTGGTCAGTGCCAGCAAGAGCATAATGGTTACCCGCTCCAGCAGTGACCCGAGAAGCATCCCCACTTAGCGTGCTGTTCTTTGGGTTGTCCTTTAGCACGTCTTTGCTGTTTGAGCAGAAACGCTCAGTGCTGCAAGCATGCCCTCTTTTATATTCAAAAGGCAAAATCTCCACCTATTCCATAAAAGTACATAGCCTCTTGTTGTTGCCCTGGGGGATGTGCCCACCATTGCACCCGCCAGCAGAAAATCCTGCCCCACTCTGCACTCCGCACAGGGTCACATGAACTGTTAAGCTCAAAATTCAATCTGACAAAGATCATTCCGAGACTACAGGTTAGGAATCGGTTGCTGACCACAGAATCCACTCTACCTAGTATAAGCAGAATGAACTGTAATAGTGACATAGGGAATTAAGTGCTTATAAAGCAGACTCTAGTCTGAGCCTCCAGGAACGACTCCAAGGCCCCAGAACCACTGTGCTCGGCCATGACCAGAAAGGCTGCTATTTCTAACAAGAAGCTGATGGGCCAAGGAACTGCCAGTCCTTGAGCTGATCGCAGAGCCACACTACTAACCCTGCTTTGATCCCAAAGCTGCCCGTGCAGCTTCGGAAAGCTATAGAATCAAGAAGTCACTGACTCCAGAACTGCCACAGCTCCGTCATGATCTACAAAAGCAAGATGGCGCCCGGTATCGTCTTTCTGAATCCGCCAGGCTTCATTCTGAGTGAGAGGCTCTCGTTGAGTGCATCTGATGTGTGGAGTCTAATTCATCTCGAGAACTCTCAGCTGCAAAGAAGGGTAGGGCCTTGATGTTCTAGCTTTCTAACTTTTGTGCACTGGAATGGAGCTGAAAAGGCATTCCACGGCATCTGCCACAGACAGCATCTTTCTTCAATCACAGCAAAGATAAATTAGATACATTGATCAAAGTCAGTGGCATGCTAGTGAAGGTTCCTGTACGGAGGTAAAAACGAGAAATCAGTCCTTAGCCAGGTGCTTGAAGGGGACTGTACATATCACCGATTCTATAGTCTGAGCACAAATGGGACTTAGGACTACTCATACTGGTCTTGCATTTGATGATGGGGGAGAAATGTGTCTTTAGAAGGCCTTCTAGTGAGTAAGTATCTTGCAGTGTCAGTGCCATGTATACCAGCCTGGATGGATGTTTTGCAGATGGATTGTCTTTGCTCCATGCACTTGTCACAGTCCTCACAAAGTAGCTGCCTGTCAGAGACGGGCAAAGAAATAGAGCAGGTCCCACAGCGGTCAGACTAAAACCATCAGTGACCTCATTCAAGAGCAGCCAAAACAGTCTGACATAGTCCCTTTTCCAAATGAATATTTCCCTCCCGGTTTTGCGTTCACATGGTCACTTACTCATTCGGCAGCCATCAAACACTTCTGTGTGCCAGGCACTGGGGATACACTGTGAATAGGACAAGTGGGGTTCCTGCTTTCATAGAGCAAACATTCTAGTGGAGGGAGGAGACAAGCTACCGGCAAACAGATGCATCACATTTGGGGACAGAGCGAATCTGCCTTCCTCTGCCCCGAGCTCTGCTCCCCGGACTGCCGAGTTGGTTTGAAGAGGCAAGAATGATGATTTCGTGCTTGATTTAAGGTTGCAAGGACTAAGCGCAAGGTCAAGATTGCAGGGGAGCGGGTGTGGCTCCCAGAAGGCATCCGGGTTCCTTGGGGGATTTCAACAGAAACTCTGCAGGCGAAGCCCCTTGTACCAAGGGGCCTGTCAGCCACTTCTAAGGAGCCAGAACTGAGACCTTGTAGGCTTTCATTTCTGATACCTGTCAAAAATCTTCTGATCGGTACTCTTCATCTGCAAGCCTTTTTTAATAGGTCCCCTGCTATTTTATTCCTGCATGTTCATTCTGGAATGGAAGCAGTTCTGTCGGGGTCTGGATTTACCCATTAATGACATGGTCAGATTCACTTTGACTCCCATCCCTGGTCATCTGAGCAATGGTGAAGCTTCTTTTTCGGAGCTGGAGCTGGAGGCCTGGCCCAGACGCTCCTCGGGAAGCAGGAAGGGTCCAGAGGCAAGTAGGAATGAGCCATCTGTTCTTCCTCTCTCCTCAGGATTTCCCTCCCATCTGCCAGGCTCCTGTGCCTGTGGGGTTGCGAGCCTGTGGCAGGACTCGCCTTGAATTTCCAACCCCCCCTCCTACCCCCCACTTCAGAGCAAACAGGCCCCTCCAAAGACAGCCTGGGTCAGTGTGATTTCCCATGCACCTTCTTCTGGTGGACTCAAATGTCCCTTTGGCTACTATCTTTCAAGAGGTCAAATGGCTCCTAAGGTTCACTTTTTCCTCTCACCTTTACCCCTTCCTTAGATCAGGCCAGCCCTTCTTATTAGCACACTGGGGCAGTGGAAATATAAACGAGAGAGAGAGAAGAAACAGCTTCTTCCCAGCCTTGCCCATGCTTCCAGCCCTCATTCCTCCAAATGAGGCGTTGTCAGACCTTTCGAGCATTCTTGCCTGTGTCCTTCGCCGGATGTCAGGTGGCCTGAGACTCAGTGTTCGCTTTCCGTTTGTCCACACATACTGTATACAGCAGATCTTCAGAGCACGGAGTTCACCCATTTTCTTCATTCAATAAGTTTCTTCTATATATTGAGCCATTTTTGCTTATTTCCATGGGTTCCAAGGAGTTATGCCAATGAACACGTGCTCTGCCATCCTTCCAAGAAGTTTCTCAACTGCTAGATATATTCAGTAGTGAGACCACGAAGCTAAAATGTTAGGAGATGAAGAGGCACATACATTATTGTAAGTTGGGAGGGTAAGACTGAAAAAGCTAACAAGTGAATAGAAAGATTAAAACTTACAGTGATAGGACGGAATCTGAACAGTTAGAAAACAAAGCTCAAGAATTAGCTGAAAGGATAAAAAAGACTCAAACTTCAAAGTTTCATTTGGAAACTTCGGATCCATCAAAAGGATAAAAGTAATTATGCTAAGCGAAATAAGTCAATCAGAGAAAGACAATTATCATATGATCTCTCTGATATGAGGAACTTGAAGGACAGGGCAGGGGATTATGGGGAGTAGGGAGGGAAAAATAATGAAACAAGATGGGATTGGGAATGAGACAAACCATAAGAGACTCTTAATCTCACAAAACAAACTGGAGGTTACTGGGGGGTGGGAGGGTAGGGATAGGGTGGGTGGGTTATGGACACTGGGGATGCTTTGTGCTATGGTGAGTGCTGTGAAAGGTGTAAGTAAGCCTGATGATTCACAGACCTGTACCCCTGGGGCAAATAATAAAAAAATTTAAAAAAAAAAGGATACAGGTAAATGGTAGCAAAGTCTAAAAGAACTAGCATTTAAGGACGTTTAAACAAACTTTTAAAGATTCAAGGACTAGAGAATCACATGCTAAGACAATGAAATAACCTAAGTATTTAAAGGTTACAAGAAGCAAAGAGGTTGGGCGCCTGGGTGGCTCAGTGGGTTAAAGCCTCTGCCTTTGGCTCAGGTCATGATCTCAGGGTCCTGGAATCGAGGCCCGCATCAGGATCCCTGCTCAGCAGGGAGCCTGCTTCCTCCTCTCTCTCTGCCTGCCTCTCTGCCTACTTGTGATCTCTCTCTCTGTCAAATAAATAAATTAAATCTTTAAAAAAAAAGAGAGAGAAGCAAAGAGGTGGAATGTAAGCAATACATAAGGTTCTCTCGTTCTAAAGATGTACCTGTAGGGGCGCCTGGCGGGCGCAGTCTGAAGAGCACACGATTCTTGATCTCGGGGTCATGAGTTCGAGCCCCAGGTGAGGGTGTGGAGATTACTTAAATAAAACTTAAAAAAAAAAAAAAGATGTACCTGTAGTGACTGCCGTACAGAGATGTCTAAGACTATGTTTAGGTAGAAAAGCAGGTCACAGGACATTGCGCCACCTACAGACATCTGTCACACAGAGCTTTGCAGATAGGTAGAGAACGGAGTGCTAGAGACTGCACTGCTCTGTTTACGGGAGGTGGGAAGGGAGTGGGGGTAGGAATGTTGTGGGCACCGTCAGATTCCCCCCAGGTCCTCTCACCATTTCTGGCTGCTTCTCTCCCCTCTTTGGTGCGCTTTGGCTCCAAAACCCACCCCAGCCCTCACTCCCCTGCAGCTGCTCTGGGTATATGTGTACCTGGGGGTTCGCCCCCCAGCCCAGCCGTGGCCCTCTGCGCCTGGTCTCGGCCAGTCGCCTGGAGGGATGCTGTCCAAAATGAAAAGCGAGCTACGATAGGTGATTTTACATTTTCTAGTAGCCACATTAAAATTAATTCTAATATTCTTAGAATTACATCTTCAACATGTAATCGATATAGAAATTATGAATGAGATGTTCTAAATCCTTTCTCATGTGTATTAAGTCTTGGAAATCAGCATGTATTCTTATGTTTCCACAGCTCACTTTGCCCACATATCCGTTGCTCAGTTGTCATAGGTGGCTGCTTAGGACAGCCCAGCTCACCCAAACCGAAGCTGTCCCCACAGAGGGGACATATGTCCCTACTGTGCTTCCTCTACTCCCTTATGTTTTTTTTCTTTTTAGGAGCACTTTCTTAATAATTTTTTTTCATATATTATTATTATTATTATTAGTAGTAGTAGTAGTGATTTTTAAAAATCCAGAGGGTTCAAAAGGAAACAAAAAATGTTATCTCTCACCCAGAAGCCTTGCTTTTTGGTTGGTTTGTTGATTGCTAAGACAGCCATCAACTCTAGGGAGCCTGGGTTTCAGAAAACTGGGGTGGCAGGCTGGGGGGGGCGCGTCCCACAGAGTAAAGAACAACTGATAACACCCCAGGAACCTGGCTTCTTGCCATCCACCGGGGGTGGAAGGCTTGAGCCTCTGTTGTCTGTCCAATTGCCGCTGAGATCAGTAGCCTCAAGCCATCCTAGGGTGACATGATCTGGAAGCGGGCTCAGGTATGCAGCCCGTGGCTTCCCCGGCCCAAGACAGGCCCTGGGGAAAGCCAGGTCACGCTCAAAGAGGAACAGCAGACGGGGCTGGCAACAGTGAACTTTTTTTATTTGGAACATGCCCGCAGCCTAGCCGGACGACCGTGGCAGCTGGGGAGTGGGTGGAGACTCCCTTCCCTTGGCTTCCAGCTCCGCGGCGCGGTGGTGCTTCCCTCTGCAGGTGCCGCCCCCTCGGGCATCACACCGCGGGAGCCGGTCGGCCTCCTGGGGTTTGCCCTGCCATCGTCTTGACGAAGAAGGCATTCGGAAGAGTCCCTTTTGACCAAAGTGCCATCGAAGATGGCTTTTGATTTCTGTTTTTGCATTTCTAAGGAATTGGATTTAGTTTGTTTATTTGTCTGGCACGGGAGGTGAGGCTGAGGGAAGAAGGGGGGCCACTAATTGGATCAGAAAATAATTCCGGTCCAATGCCGAGATGCCTGCGTTTCCCCAACGAAGCAGCCCCTTCATCCCAGAACTACCTTTCCCACCTTCCTCACTGTGTCCTCAGAGAAAGGAGCAGGCAGGTTGCAGGAACACATTTCTCGATTTATGCTCATATGCAGCTCATTTATTTATTCCACAGGCCTTTGCTGCTCGCACACTCTATATGCCATTAGTCTTGAAGGGTCGGTTTGGTCCTTTCTGTCTACAGTGTTGTTGTCAGCATAGGCCCTTTTGATGGGTTTTCTTGCATATTTTAACTGGAAATAAGGAGAGAAAACCAAGCACGCTTGGACTCACACAGTGATGGAAGTTCCCCCTCTAGTTCATCTCCAAAAGCACTCTAGACAGAACTTTCTCTTACTGAATGAATGTTGCCTTCCTGAGTGAGTCTGTGATGGCTTGAGTGCTCACTGGCCCTCCTTTTGCCTAAGACCCACTCACTTGACATTGCAGATGACTTCGCTCAGTACTAAGGAAGGGGACAGAATGGCACGGGGCCTGGGGTGCACGGCTTCCTCCCCCACAATGTGCGCGGGCATCACTCTGTGCAGCAGGGGGCATGGTGCCGTCTGGGTGGGGGGCACCTGGGTCTGGGAAAGGCCTTGGCTTTGCCCCTCCTGACTTCCCCATGGGGCCGGCCTCGAGGTAAGAGAGCCAGAATGGAAAGTGACTGGCTGGCCATCCCTATTTTCTGATCTCAGTGCCTTTCCCACCTCCTTCCGCTTCAGCTCTGCACCTCAGCCTCCAGGCCCACTGATGGATCCGCTGAACAAGGGGTCCTGTAGGAGTCAGATGGCGCAAACCCTTCTGTGGAAAGCCAAGTCGTCTCTCTCCTTTGGCATCCAGCCTCTTCAGTCGTGGCCAACAGAAGACCCTGAAGTAGAGTCCCAGGTCAACCTGTAAGTAAGTAGAAGAAACATCTGTTTGGGCCCATGCTCACTCTAACCTGAAACCCCTTCATGCTCAGGAAGAAAATACTTTTTACCTTTTCGGGGAGAATAGGGAGGGGAGGGGAGAGAGGATGTTTGGTTCAGAGATTTCCTTTCTGTCCTTCATGATGCCTTCCTCGTGTATTTCTTTATTTGCTTGGCAGAAGTCACAGAGCTCTGGCCAGGCGCTTTGTCAGGCATGGTGAGCACAATAGATTCAGTTCCTGTCTTTAGGGGATTTGCAGCTCATGGCACAGATAACCCTTCATCAAATAATCACGCAAATAAATACTAACAAATCGTGACAAGTGCTATGAAATGTGTTGCCTTGATTCAATAAACATTTACAGAATGCCTTCTGTGTGCCAGCAGCATCTTGGGCATATAAGAGAATAAGGCAGTGTCCTTACTCTTGAATAGCAAATCCTATCTACAAGGCGAAAAAAAATCCAATATAATTTAGAAGAAGTGATAATACAAAGTATAGTCTAACTAATAGGAACTCAAGTCCCGTAGGGTGGGAACTGCATTTCCTGTTTACTCCTGAATCATCAGGGCTTTGTTATGATGTACAAAAATATCTGTTGGATGAATGAATAAGTGAATGAAGAGAACACGAAACAGGGAGCTTAGTTCTCCAGGGGAATCCGAGGCAAGTAGGTGCAACAATATGGTTGCCTTATGAACAAAGGAGATGCCTCATCAATTCAGTGTGACAAATATTTATCAGTACTTGCTGTACTCAGTGCTTTTGTGAAGCTACTTTGTGGCTGGGAGCAGGGATCAGGATCACCTGAGGCCCCTCCCCCCAGAGATTCAGATTCAGTGGCTCTGGAGAAGGCGAAAGAGGACTCTTTGGCGTGTTTGCCTTCATGGAACTTATGGCCTATCCAGGGAGACAGACAGGTAACCAAATAACTCCAGTCCTGCTTGAAACGAATCGAGTATAAAGTGCTTTAGAAGTTAAGCTCTCTGCTGGAACACAGGGAAGAAAAGGGGTAACAGCCGAGATCAGTCTGGTAGGATGAGCCTTGGCCAGGACAGGAACAGGGGAAGAAGACCACTTTGAACAGAGGGAACTACAGAGCTAAGGCTAAGATCCATGAAAAGTATGTTTCAGCAACGTTGACAGGCCTTAAACCAGTGGTTCTCAATGCTGACGGCACGTGAGAATCAACCCCTGGAGCTTTAAGAACAAGGAAGCCTGCATCATTCCTCCAAGATTCCCGGGTCTAGGGTGAGACACAAATACCAGTTCTTTATAAAGCTCCCCGGGTAATTCTCATATGCTGCAAAGGCTGAGAAACGCTGCTTTCACAAAAGTGACCAGACGTAATTAAATAAATACAAAATAGTTAGAAGCAGCTTCTAGGCCTCGCCAAGGGGTCTGAACTTTCTAACTTTGGCAGTGGGGAGCTTGGATAGCCTTTACGATATGAAGAGATGATACAGTTTAAAACTATAAGGTTCACATCGTTTAGAAAAATTCATGATTGCCAGTTTCGTCGTGGATTCTTCAAGGGCTTTTCAGAGTGACAACCATACCTTCCATAAATGGCCCTTTAATGAGAATATGAGATTTAATCTGAAACCGAAGCCTAAAATTGCAGTAAATACTGAATTATCTGACCAGAATGATCCTGTTGCTGGCAAGGAAGGGCAGAGAGACAGGGGCTCCATCCACCGAGGGTATGGATAGGACGATCCTTTGCCGTCCTCCTGAGCTCCCAGTGGGAACTGGTCCCCACCGGGCAGCCTCTTTTCTAGACTACAAGTCCCGCAGTGCTCTGCGCGCACGACGCAGTCAAAGGGGTGGTCAGGCCTGCGGGAGAGCCTATGACATGTAGCGGAAGCAACCGAATTGACATCTGGAGGGCCCTATTGGCGTGTTATCTGATTAGGGGTGGGCCCAGGCTCTGGGTGATTGACGGCCGCCCGGCTGGCTAGGCTGCAGAGAGAAGAGGTTAGTGAACCGAGTCCGGATCAAGGACTGGACCCCAGCCAGTCTCAGCGGCCGGACTTGAAACTGATTGTACCAGGAGTCCGATGTTGGGTTCTCTCTGGAAAACGGGCTAGAAAGCTGTGTCTTTTAAGAACCGCTGCCATTCTGTGGGCCGCTCATTCATTCATTAACTCATTCATTCCCCAGTATTTATTGATTACCCGTGTACCAGGCACATGCGCAAAAGTCCTAAATGCGTTTTCTCATTTGGTCTTCATGAAAAACCAGTGTTAGCTCCATTTTACATATAAGAGAGCTGAAGTCCGGAAGGGTTGAGACACGTCTGAGACACACAGCCTGTGAGTGACAGGGCAGGGATTTTGAACCTAGATTTGTCTAGCTCCAGCACATATCTCCTAACCTCAGGGTGCTCAGCCATGCAATCAGGAGCAAAGTGTTTATGCAGTGTGGTGTCCACAGGACATCTTGGTATATATGAATGTATATATATATTTGCATATATATGCATAAGTATTCAAGTGAAGAATGTAACAGTATCTTACTGGACACCAATCTGGACAGATTCTGATATCGAACGATTCACTGAGCATCTGTGCGCTGTGCTGGACCCTGTGCTAGGCACTGGGGATGCCAAGAAAGCCTCTCCTTCCAGGTGAAGGGGGCTGAGAAAAGTGCTATTCCCTAGGGCAGTCCAAGGAGATTTCCCAGTGGAGGCAATACCTAAAGAACCGAGCTTTACCAGGCAGCAGCGGGAGAGGCCTTCCCAGACAGAGGTGGCCATATGTGCAAAGGCCAGCAGCATCAAAGCACTCTGAGTGTTTAGAGAACTGTGAACAGTCTCCTTCAGCCAGAGCTTCCTGAGGAGTGGTGGGTGGTGAGCCTGGGAAAGTAGACAGAAGCCTACTTAACCACTGGGGAGTGGGAGGCCATAACCACCGGCTAAGAAGTTTGCTTTTGAGTCTGTAGGCTGGGGCATAGCATGATCAGATTTGCTAATTGGAAAAATAACTGGTGTCAGGGGGCAGCCAAGTTGCAGCAGGATAAGGCTGGTGGCAGGGGACCCTATTAGAGCGGCCAGGGAAGAGAGATAAGGGTTCTAATGAGTAGCAGGAACCATGGAACTGATTCTAGAAATATCAGCGAGGAAGATGAGAGTGGAATACGTGGGGATGGTGGGGTGAGTAAGTGACCCTCTGAGTTTTGACTCAGGCAACTGAGTGGTTGGTGTTGCCGTTAATGAGAGGGCCCTGAGATGAGACAAGGCAAAATCCAAGATAGAAGAAGACAAAGATCATTAGGTAAATGCCATCAGTACTAAAAAGGAGTACGGTTACTTCTCTGGGGGCAGAAGATGCTTAGGAAAGTCTTTTCAGAGATGGTAATATGAAGTGGACCTTGAAAAAGGAGCACCTCCCTTCTTTCTTTTCCTTTTCTGGACTACGTTTTAAGAGGCAGAGTTGGGAGGAGGATATCCGAGATGGCCAGACCTTGGTTTGCCTCTTGTGCGGGGCAGTAGTAGGAAGTCTGGGAGTCAGATTGAGGGTCATATTGTAAAAGACGTTGTACTTAATCCCTGGGCCTTGGAGACCCTCGGAATGGTTTTTGAGACACGCAGGTGATCATTTGAGCCCTGCTTTGGCGAAGTTAATTTCACAGCTGCATACAGCAACGGGGCCAGGAGCCAAATAAGAGATGGACCTGGCTGTGTCTTCTTGGTCGTAAGTTAAATAAATCCAACTCAAATTAGTTTAGGCCAAAAAAGGAGAATGTCTGGGTTCTCGTAACCAAACTAAGGAAGGGGATGGATCTAGCTTCAGGGATGGCTAGATCCGAGGACACCAGTGCTGCCAGGTCAGTTGCTTTCTCTCTTACTCCCACGCCCTCTGAATTCTTAGCCCTGCTTCTCTGTTGGCCTCCGTATCTCCTACTGTCTGTGAGTTGTCACCATGCAACAAGTGACATCTGAGGGAGCATGAAACATGAGAGGAAACATCTTTCCCATTCATTAGAAGAACCATGGAGTATGTCTGGGCCATGTGTCCACGCCTGGTTTTGTGGGCGACTATGTTACCAGGGGAAGAAGAGCTAGTTCTTGCTTGCCCTGGTGAGCAGAGCAGGCTTGGAGAAGAAAAGGTGTCAGGAGGTAGGAGAACAGGATTCACATGGGTCGTGGAAACCCCTGGAGGGATTTCCAGATGTGGAGTGGCCTGTGACTGATCACAAAAAGAACTTAGGAAGTTTTTTCGAAAGTAGGGCTCATGGAACCTGTTTAATTGGAACCCCTCGTGGTGGGACGCAGGCGGCTGGCTCATGGTGTCTCATGCAAGCAGGGATCTGCAGATGGGGCTGCAGTCCGACAGCCGAATGTGCTGATCGGACACGTGTGGAGCGCCTTTGAGAATAATGCCATTTCCCTCGGGAAGGGCAGGCGGGAGGCTGAGCTCCAGACTCTGCAGTCCTCACTTCTCCCAACTCATAACCTTGTTTTGGGACCATCATCAACCCAAAATGAGGGGACATTTCTTCCAAGACGTGTTCGGTACATTAGGAAAAAACTAAGGAAAGCTCTTAGAAGGATGTTTTTCAGGGCCATTCTGCCTTAAATGGACATCAGGCGGAAGGGGAAGGGAGGAAGTTTGAAAAGTTTTTAATCCTCTCTGAATTATCTGCTAATTCTCTTTTACTAGGATCTGTGACACAGTATACTACCAAAAAGTTGGATTTCTTACAACGGGTAATTCAGACTTCATTTCCCTCATGAGGCTGACCTGGCAGTGATTTACTTTTTGATCTTTTGAGGAAAGTTGGCATGTATTTGAAAGAGTTTGTCTTCAAGGCCTCATTCAAACATCAGGCCCTTTTGTACTTAGACATTTTTAAAACAGTCCAAAACCCTTGAAAGACCTAGTTTGTTCCTGAATGAAGGGCCACTTAAACTCAAAACACAGGGCTAGAAAGTAAACCTTTTGGTTTACAGTTGGGGAAATTGTGTTCCCCTGTCCTCTGTTTCCTTGGAGAAATTCCTGCTCCACTTGCACAGAGGAAAGAGTTGGACTGCTGACTTGTCCCTCTCTCCTTTCCCCTCTCACTCTTGGGATGTGGTTGCCCACAGAGCTTGTGTGTTTTCTCCTCTCTTGTTTCCATTTGGAAGAACACACCTGGGTCCTCTGGAGGCGGGCATAGAGGCCCCTCTGCCTCGGTCTCCCCATTGGAGCTCAAGGGTCCTGAGACAGCAGTTCCCCTGACAACCATCCAGGCAAGTATCCCCCAAGTGGCCTCTTCCACGGTCTAAACTGGAGGGACGGGGGACTAATAGGAAGCCCCCTTGGCCGTCAGGCTCAACCACGTTCGCCAGTGAGACTCTGACAGGGAGGAAGTTGATATTTTGATTTCCATTTGCCTGACTCCTGTCACTAAGTCTTAACTGATTCCAAACACAGAGAAGAGAGTGTTCTGATTTATTGATAAGCTCCCACAGCTCCCACGATGGTGAGATAGGCAAGGATTGGTGGGGGTCTGGTTTGGTTTGCTTTGTTTGTTCTTCCCTGTCTTAGCGGAACATCTGACATGTAGAAAGTGCTCACTAAATGTTTGTTGGGCATCAAGTGAAGGGTGATAGAACAGAGGTGCCAGCTAGGAGGCTTCTGTCTGCAGTAACGAGGGTCTGAGCAAACACAGGGAGCATGGAAACGGAGAAGAGAGGAGTGGCGAGGGACTGACTGACATTGTGGAATTCTACACACGCCCATGGGTGCAAAATGGCGGACAAGCCTTGGGCGCTGCGGCAGTGTTAGCAGTAGCAGAAGATTGAAACCCGTTACCTTGGGGGTCAGTTAAATAAAATATGCATCCACTCAGCAGAGTACTTTGTGGCCATAATAAAGAATACTGGAGTTTTCTGGGTACTGATCTGGAAAGATCTCCAAGATACACTGAATGAAAAAATAGCAAAAACAAGGAATAGAATTGTGTATAACATGCTACCATTTGTGTAGGAAAAAGGGAACTTGCATTTTTCTTTGTCAATGGCTCAGCATTTCTGGGAGGAATACAAGAGGAAATGGGGAACTGAGGGACAAGAGGAAGGGAGGCTTTTCCTGTACAACCTTCTAGGCTCTGTGGGTTTTGAACCAGTGAGTGTGTTCTCTCTTCAAAGAACAAAATACAAATGCACAGATACGAACATACAGCTTTCAAAAGCAACGCTGTGCAGGCAGCAAGAACTGTACCGGGCGACCCACCCAATGCCGGATGTGAGGGGAGACCTGGGTGATTGCCCTGAACCTTGTACCCGGAGTGACTGACCAGGGAAGAGAGGGCAGTTTGCTGAGCTGCACGCAGGAGTAGGAGTGAGTGTGGTCCGGGGCCGCACGGCTGTTGGTGGAAGTAGGGCCCACCCTTAGTCCGAGTTTGCAGTTGGGGAGAAAGACCCAAATTGGAGCTTGGGTTTGGGGAGTTATTAGCTCAGAGGTGATATTTGAAGGCACAGGAGCAGGGAGGTCCCCAAGGAGGGAGGTGGCCTGAATCAAAAGGAGAGGATCTTCACCGATCAAGCTGGGCGTGGAGTTGAAAATTGTATTGCTGCCTTGTGTGATCTGAGAATGAGGAGGAGTATGGTCTCCCTCTGCCAGGACATCCTGGCCCTTTCCCAGGAACTGAAGCTGCCCGTGCCCTGCTCACCACAGGAGCTCAACAGCCCCTGGAGAGAACACCTAAAAACAGTCAGGTTT
This sequence comes from Ailurus styani, assembly GCA_002007465.1. NCBI lineage: Eukaryota > Metazoa > Chordata > Mammalia > Carnivora > Ailuridae > Ailurus > Ailurus styani. Next base: position 3,637,275 of record LNAC01000009.1, on the reverse strand, counting down.
CCTAAGGAGGTTATGCCATTGCTAAGAATCGTATTCCTCTGACTATTTGAGTTTTCCATTCTTTCAAATTTTATAGTCCTCAAGGGCCAGCAACCCATTTTTGGTGCTCACCTCATCTCAAAGTACAGTACGGAACACTATAAGGACACACTATAAATAGTGACTGGATAGTATTATTCTTTTTAATCGTTGCTCTTACAGAACAAAAGGAAATAGTTTAGGCTGCCCTGCCCTAAATTCACCCAGCTAACACTCATTTTTGTAAGTCCCATTTTGGCCTTGGAAGCAGACTCGTTTTCTTGTCATCTTCTATAGTGATAAATGTTCTTATTAAAATATTTTGCCTCCTACATTTCTATAAGTTGGTTTATCTATTTCTTTGCTTTCTTTAAAGCTCTTTCTCACCCTTGGCTTCATAGTCTCATTTTCTTAGACTATCTCAGAATCAGAGTAGCTTAGTGAAGTCAACATTTTAGAAAGCCTTTCAGAAAAATAGTTTGACCTTAAAAGCACAAAGTAAGCTGCTTTTCTTCTGCTACGTGGTCTGAACGTGCCTGCAGGAAAACTGCGCACAGATAAGCGTGGAGTGGATCTAAATTGGTCCAGAAAATTAGAAGGAGAATACAGAGATCATTTAAGATGTAGCCTGGGCCTCCCCCCTCCCCTCTCCTAGGTCACCTCAAGGTAAAATTCAGTCAGTTCCACAGCATTTATTTCCATGCTTGAGACTAACAATTTTTCACATATGGGTATGGGCTATGAAGGGGACCAGAATATGCCACCCCAAAATATGCTACTTAGATTAGTTTGAGCTGAAGGCAATGGGGAAAAAACACACAGGAAGGACTCCCTGACTGCCCCCTATCTGCTTAAAAGCAGGGCATAAATTTCCTTTGGTAAAGGTACCCCCTCTCTTCCCCCTAGGGAGGGGGAACAACCTTTATCGCCAGAGACAGAGAAGGCACCAAGATGAGTCTGCATACATAAGCCTTACTGAAGAACTTGTATCTGCCATTCGTTTTGCCCACGTACTTATCTTACCATGATTTGCCTCTCCTAGAAGCCTCAAATCCTTCTCTTGTTTTGTCACTTCTCCACAGTTTATTGCCCTTTGTTAAAAGGGTATATAAACCCCTGAGTCTAACTGCTTTTGGGGGGGTTACTCCCCTGTGGAGCTCTTGTGCATGTAAAATTAAAAATTAAACTTGTATGCCTTGACTTCTGTTGATCTAGCTTTTTGTTTGGTTAATCGACAGGCCTCTGTTGCAGAACCTAAGAGAGTAGAGGAAAAAATTTTTCCTCCCTGAAACCTATATTCCTAAAGTATGAAAATTTGAGATTACAACAAATTCTAGCTTGTCACAACGAGACTTTGTTTTCTTTATGTTGTTCTTCCAGCGTACATACACATCTTCCTAAGGAGAGGCATGGAGCACAGCTTCCGTTTATTCCAATAGTTACTGTGCTCAAACTAGAAATCATGCTCAGTGCTTCTTCATATGTATTTTCTCATTAAACCCAACAGCCCTATGAGGAAGGTACCATAGTTATCAGTATTCGCTGAATTAATTCATTACTCAATCCCCATTTTACAGTTGTAGAACTGAGAACTCACGAAGGAGTGATCAAGCAGTGAATTAATGGTGGGCTACACAGGGCTAAGTAAATATAGGCAACACTTACCCACATATAATTCATCTGTACATATAGATATTTATTTAAGTTTAAGGTCAGGCTTCTATGATTTCTCTCTATGACATTTTTAAAGGGTTTTTTGTGCTATAATTTATAAGCATTAAACTGCAAGGATCTCAGTTGGCACTTGCACTTGATCCACTTGTTTTTTCCACCTGATCCACTTTTTAATGTTATAGCGCCAATCGCTCGCACTTAGTTGTATCACCTGCTTATTAAAAGACACCAACTACCAGGCACAGAAAATGTGAACTTTATGAACTGATGACTAGTGAATGAGGTCACAATTCTTCCATTGTGATGGCTCCCAAAGCATTTGCTTTGTTGGCTTATTACTGGCATTGTGTCAATCTTTGAAATGATTTTTCTGATATTAACCTGAGGCAAACATTTACAATATTCTTATGTCTGACTCAAAATAAACTTCATGAATATGCTCTCTAATAGAGCTCACTTCCTGCAACAGCTGATAGTGAACTTGAGAGCACATGGGGATGCTCTCAGGCCTGGTCCTTGAGAAAGTTCTGAAGCAGCCTCCGTGTTCCCCTTACCCAGTGTTGCCCACCCTACCCTCCTGTGTTACTCCGGGCCCCTGGTAAAGAAGAAAAGCCTTAGGGGACATGACGGTTCTCCTCGGATCTTTAAAGGGCTTTCCTATAGAAGTGAACTTAACTTGTTTTCCATGGCCCCAAAGAGTGAGCTGGCTTGTTTTCATTCATTCATTCATTTATTATTACACAACCCCACTAGGAGCTGACTCTGTGCCAGGTATCATGTTAGGTGCTAAGGATTTTGCATTGAGCAAAACCAAGGGAGAGCCTAGCCTGCCCCTGTGAAGTTTATACTCTAGTGGGAGAGGCAGGTGTTAATCCAATACCTTCTTTAGAATTTCTAGTCTGGGGGCAGGGGGTGGGTCAAGAAGAAGAAGGAGGTTTGGAGAGTGCATTCCAGGTCCTAAGATGAGAAGCCCAGAAGCTGCTCATGAGCTGAAGGAAGAAAGTGGCTGAAGTGCTCAGGGAGACGGGAGCAAGCCCGACCCCATAGTGGTGGAGGTGGGGGGTTGCATGTGATGGTAAAGAAATTGAAGAAGAAGAATGAGAGGGTGAAGATGTAGGACCAGCTGGTAAAAATCCAGGTGCGATGGACTTTAATTCACTCCTGGAGAAAGCTGTTTAATAGCCTGAATGGAGGGCCTTGGGACATACTGTGTTTGTGATCACTAGTGGTGTATATGACCAGACTAGATAGCTCTTTTTCAAGTATCTGGTAGAGAATACACAATCACGGATAATAGTTTGGACCCCAGATGGTCCCTAAGTCTGTGGAACTGGAAGTCTCTGGAAGTCTCTTCCACTTTAAGATTGTATGATGAGAAGACAGGAAGACTGATGAGGCCCATAGTTGGCATCTGGGATTCAGACCATGAGGACCTGCCAGACGGAGGGACTGGGCTGGCTGAGGATGGGAGCTGATTGCCCATGATGGTCGTGGACTGACTGTAGAGCTCGGGACAGAGAAGTCAATGGTGATTCATTCCATAGCTTGGAGACTGTGAAAATAATTGAGTGCTGGCAGAGGCGAAAAACCACATTGTTGGATCAGTTTCAGAAAAACCACACTCACCTCCTGGCACTTCTGGGAGAAGCAGGAAAGGTAACTGAGCATATGTCAAGCCCAGAAGTGTAAATTCGGGATTTATCAGCAATACTGATGCCATAAAAGTGTACAAGTCCTTCAAAAGATGGACTCCAGAGAGCGCTTCACATTTGGGAACGAAAATGAGCCAATGAAAGAGGCAGAGGTGACTGGTTCTATGGGGTTCTGTAGAGGAGACGCCTTCCCTAGGCATCCAGTGGGTAGGAAATGGGTCTGCCAGCATTTCTCAGGTCAACTTTGGAATTTATTTTGGTTAAAAATACAAGTGCTTAGGGGCACCTGGGTGGCTCATTTGGTTAAACATCTCGTCTGCCTTTGGTTCAGGTCATGATCCCAGGGTCCTGGGATCGAGCCCCGAATTGGGCTCCCTGCTCAGCAGGAAGCCTGCTTCTTCCTCTCCCTCTGCCTGCCGCTCTGCCTACTTGTGCTCTCTATCTCTCTGTCAAATAAATAAATAAAAACCTTTAAAAAAAATGCAGGTGCTTAGAACCTACTCCTAAAGATTCTGATTGAGGAGATTTGGGGTAGGGACTGGCCATCTGTATATGTAGATGAAATTTTTTTAAGCAAACTAAAACTTTTGCAGGGGACAACAGCAGACTGTCTTTATGATGATGGGTTGGTGAAGGATTTCTTAAGTCAGAAAAACAAAGACCAGAGAGGAAAAGATTGAAAATGTTTACATTAGAATGTTTACATTTCTGCATGACAAAAGATACCAGGAGCAGATTTTTAAAAGAAAAACCAGTTTCAAAGAAGGCACCTGTGATTTGTTAACCAGAAAGTGTTGGTATTCAGAACATACCAATAATTCTTATAAATCAATTAGGAAAAGACCAGCAGCCTACAGAAAGGGAGTGGGTGAAGAAGCAGGAATAGGCAAATCCCAGAACATGTAGCCCATGTGTCCAATAAGCGAAAGAAGAGATGTCCCAGCTCTTGTGTTATCACGGGAGTGCCGACTGAAACCACACCTCGGGGGCGCCTGGGTGGCTCAGTGGGTTAAGCGTCTGCCTTCAGCTCAGGTCATGATCTCAGGGTCCTGGGATTGAGCCCCGCATCGGGCTCCCTGCTCAGCAGGGAGCCTGCTTCCTCCCCTCTCTGCCTGCCTCTCTGCCTACTTGTGATCTCTGTCAGATAGATAAATAAATACCCCTGGGGCAAAGAATTAAAAAAATAAAATAAAATAAAATAAAATAAGTCAATCTGGCTGAAAAAAATAGATAAATAAAATCTTCAAAAAGAAAAAAAAAAAAAGAAACCACACCTCGGCGAGGTCATATCCTTCAAACTGGCCCAAACCATTTCCCAACAACACCAAGTGTTAACAAGGATACGGAGCCCCCACGACTCCTAGGCCGCGGCTGGGAGAGTAAATGGCTGCACTCACTTTGGAAAGCAAATCTGCAGTGCATTGAAAAAATAAAGAGGCACCTATGACCCAGCAGTTCCACTCCTGGGTGTGTCATCTAGGGACATGATCGCCATTGTACTGGAGGAGAGATGTAAAAGGATGTTGGTTATAGCGCTGTTTAAACACTGTAAACAACTGAAATGTCCAACAGTAGGAGGAGGGAAGAACAATGGTACAATAATCCAGAAGGCTGCTCTACAGCAGTGTATGTCAATGGTTCGGAGCAACAGGTACCAACATGGACAAATCTCAACAGCAAATTGTTTAGCCAGAGAAGTTGCAGGAAGACACACATAGTAATGGTATTTGTGTGAAATTTTAAAACATGCTAAGTAATACTCTATATTGTTTCTAAATCAGCACACAGTACAAATATAAAAATATGAGTATAAATGTAATTATTTAGTGATTATTTCAGGGGAGGGAGAAATGACAGTGAGGTCAAAGCGAGGTACCCAGGGGTTTCAAGTCTGTCTATAACGTTCATTATGTTGTTTTTCTATATCTTGAAATAGTTCGTCATAAAACAGATTAGAGAAAAACATCCAGATGATTCCGATTATAGCTAGGTTTGAGAACCAGGGTCCAGAATCAGTGCTTCCCCAAGTTCAATGTGCATATGAATCCTCAAGGGCTCATGTTATTCTGTTTCATTAGGTCTGGGGTGGGGCCTGAGAGTCTGCCTTTCTCACTGACTCAGGTCCAAAGCCCACACGACTCAGAGTCGCAAGCGTCAGAATGACCTGGGTGTTCTCTAGGGTTCTTGGCACGCAGGGGACTGTTCCAAAGTGCCCACTCTGGATAGCATGCCTCTCTTCAGGGCCTGGGTGCAGCTGGAAGCAGATCTTGTGCACCCGAGTGGAAAAACTCTAAGGACCTGGGGAGACAGACCTTGGCGGGATTTCCCCAAAGCAGCAAAACTGCAGGTGATCAAGGGAGGTATGCAGGAACATATGTTATCTGTTGATTTTTTTTTCTTTTTTTCTTTTTTTTTTTTTTTTTTTTTAAAGATTTTATTTATTTTATTTGACACAGAGAGAGAGATTACAAGTAGGCAGAGAGGCAGGCAGAGAGACAGGGAGAGGAGGAAGCAGGCTCCCTGCTGAGCAGAGAGCCCGATGCGGGCCTCGATCCCAGGACGCTGAGATCATGACCTGAGCCGAAAGCAGAGGCTTTAACCCACTGAGCCACCCAGGCGCCCTGATTTTTTTTTCTTAAACCAGTTTCTGCGTTAACACTTGGTGGTCATGCCTGTATAGGTCTCCTGGGGGCAAATTACCCTTGGAGCTGGAAAGCTCCCCAGTCCTGACTTTATAGGAAAAGGGAAGCTCAGGTCACTGAAGAGTGGCGAAGAGAGAGAGCAGACAGAGAGAGCGCAGACCTTACATTTGCAGGGATCTTCTCGTAGGTCGTGGTTCCCCGCTTTCTGGATGGTGGATCTTGAGCTGAAAAAAGCATGACAGACCACCTCCCACCCCAGGTTTCTGCTCTGGGGACCCACACCTGAAGATTGCATACACTGCTTGTGAAGGGATAAAAGAGGCTATTGTATGACTTACCATCTTCGCTCTACACAGGTGTGCTTTGCTCGCACAATATTTTGGTTCCCCTGGAGTCCTGTGTTTTGCCCCTGAACTGTAAGCACTGCGTGAGCGGGAACCACATATCTCAGGTTTAGTACCTGAGCCCAGGACCTGGTACCTCCCACGTGCTCTGGAACTATTTATTCAATGAGTGAAAGACCTTTGACTCAGATAGTTTTTTTAAATGAAACTTTTTATTTTGAGAGAATTGTAAATTCATATGAAGTTGGAAGAAAACAGAAAGAGGTGCGCCTGGCTGGCTCGGTTGGAAGAACGCACGACTCTTGATCTCGGAGTCATGAGTTCGAGCCCCACGCTGGGCGTAGAACTTTAAAAAAAAGAAATAAAGAACACAGAGAGATCCAAGTGCCCTCTACACAATTTCCCCCACAGTAGCATCTGGCATCACTGGTGTATGATATCGCAGCCAGAAAGTTGTCTCTGATACAACCCACTGGTCCTCGGTTCCCATTTTACACGCAGTCCTGTCACACGGCTGGGTTTGTTCAGCCACTACCTCAGGCCAGGCATGGAATGGCTTCCTCACCACAGTCTCCCTGAGTAGCCCTTCATGGCCACACCCACCTCTCTACCATCCTGTCATTTCCAGAATGTTAGATAAATTGAATCACACAGTCTGTAACCTTTTAGGATTGGCTTTTCTTCACGCGCCTTAATTCCCTGGAAGTTTATGTTACATTTATCAGCAGTTTGTTCTTTTAATTACTGAGCAATACTCCATGGGCTGGATATGCCATGGTTTGTTTAACCATTTGCCCCTCCCCTTTTTTAAAGATTTATTTATTTATTTTAGAGAGAGTGTGAACCGGAATAGGGGCAGAGGAAGAGGGAAAGGGGAAGAAGCAGATTTCCCACTGAGGGTGGAGCCTGATGCAGGGATCCATCCCCCACGACCAGAGATCATGACCTGAGCCACAATCAAGAGTTGGATGCTTAACCAACTGAGCCATTCAGGTGCCCCCTAACCATTTGTCATTTCAAGGACTGCTAGGATTTTTCCAGCCTGGGCTTTTTCTGAAGAAAGCTGCTACAAAACATTTGTGTACATATTTTTGTGACTCTCCATTTTCATTTCTCTGGGATAAATGCCCAAGAGTGTGATTACTGGGTCATATGGGTAACTGCATGTTTAATTTTCTAAGTCACTGCCAAACTGTTTCCAAAGAGGCTTAGCTTATCATTTTCCATTCCCACCGAGAAGTGTGAAGGGTCCGGCTGCTCTGATCCTCGCCAGCATTTGGTAGGGTTGCTGTTTTTTATGTAGAGGGAGAATTTCAGAGGCACAGGTAGGGATCATTATCGAGAGGAACTTTGCAGGAAATTATCAGAAGACTTGAATTATAGTAGAGAACCAGGTGAATTCCAGAGACATTTGTCTTTGTTGGAAACTTAGTGGATAAATAAATACTGTAGGAGGAATACATTCCAGAATGTTGGGGAAAAGAGGATTCAGGAGAGACAGTTGTCTTAGTGATGGTGAAAGTAACGTCAGACCACCTAGAGGTTGTCAGAATATCTAACAGCAGATGGGGGGTGAGGAATGGAATGAGAAGGAGGCAAGAGCCCACCTGAGTATAAGGAGAGCAAAGGCAAGCAGACGTTTTCACTTATTCATGATTCATTTATTCAGCCTGTATTTACTGAGCAGCTGGTTATGAACCAGGTACTCTGAAGACACAAAAGGCATAATGATGACCGTGACAGATAAGGTCCCTGGAAATTGGAATAACCAACATTTATTTAGTGGCTACTATGTGTCTGGTTTTGTGCTAAGCACATTATGGTATCTTTTTATATTCCCATGGAGATGGATATTATTTTCAGCTCATGTTACCAGTGAGGAAGGAGGCTCAGAGAGGATGAGTAACTTGCCTGAGGTCACAGAGCTGGTGTGCCATAGAGCTGAACTCCAAGTCCAACCCTACCTGACCACCTGAGGCTGGGGGGACCTGCTAAGGGTATGCTGAACCTAAGATCCTAGTCCAAGGAACACATGATACCCCAACCCCAGAAGCGGGATAGGGGACAGGGAGCTGTCTGAAGCAAGAACCAAAGGGCTCTGATTTCCAGGGCTCCTTACACTCTACAGATCTGCCTGCTTACTTCTTCCTTCCTCGTATCATCTTTGGAAATCACTGTATGATCACATCACTGCTTTTCGGGTGTCCTTTACCTTCAGAAGAGACAACTGGTCCCTTCTGTGTGGTAAGCTGTTCTGGTTTCTGGTGTTTGGAGGCTCAGTCTCCGTCCAGGCCAAAATCTGTACTCTGGCTCATTGTTGAACCTCTCTGTTCCTCAAATAGGAGGGTCTCTTCCATCTGGCTTTTACTATCTGCTGATCAAGAGGGCTGAGTCCTCGTCCCAGTCCTCCTGACATTGAACTCTGCTGTCAGTGGGCTTCTGTGGCTTTTCAACAGAAATCTGCCTGTTGCTTTTCACAAATTCTCTCTGCCAACCCAGGAAGAGTCCCTGAACTCGCTGTCAGCTGTAACTGTTCCGGCAGGGCTAGAAGTGACAGGGGCCTGGATTAGTGGGTTCTGGCCTGTCGTCAGGGGGAATCACTGATCTCTAGGTCAGTCAAGTAAAGGACCCATATCACCGAGTGTCAGCTTCCTTTCTTTCCTTATTTAGTTTGACTCTCTGGAGGGGGTTGTCCTGCTTTCCGGGAACCTGATTTATATAATCAGGTAATTTTTCTAGCCTCTTTGTGGGGTTGGAAATCTTTGCTCTCATCCCAGACCTTACTTAGAGATGTAACACGAAGGTCCTCAGCTCTGTGCCTGCTTGCAAGGTGTGACCCAGTGTCCTCACACATTAATTTGCTAAAACACAGTTTATTCTTAGAGCCCAGAACACATTCAAGTGAGGAACTCGAACTGTCTGGTTCTTTTTTGCACCTGCCTTGTGCTGGTGGCATGCTCTTGGGTCCCAAGTGTTGTCTAGGTGGGGTCACACTGCTGGGGCAGCCCTTTGAGGGAGGAGACGTCATGCTGAGCTGTGAGGCTGCCCTTGGCCCCAAACCTCCTCTTCTCCTGTGGGGGTGTGATGTCTTATTTAAAACTCTTTACAGAGTGAGTAATCATTTATGTCGAATGTCCCTTCCCGGGGCTCTAACAACCTGAGAATTCATCCCACTAATAAGAGCAATAACACAATAGCTAACACGCATTGAGTAGTTTTTATGTGACAGAACTTGTGCTTAAAATAAACTTTTATTTGTTCTAATTTATCCTTTCTAACCCTGTTAAGTAGGCGATACTATGAGCCACATTTTATACAGGAGGGAACTACTGCCCAGAGAGGTTAAGAACTTATATATCTGTGACTGAATCACACACCTGTGAGGACTATATCACACGTCCTCCCGTGAAAACAAACACGGCCTTGACCCTCCTGCTTAAAGTGCTGCAGCAAGGCTGACGGGTTTTCCCAGGGATTCCAGAATCATCTGGAAGAGCAGTATTTTTCACAACACTGTCTGTGGACCACCTGCATCAAAAATCCCCCCTGGCTGCTTGTAAAAGTTACAGCCATGCCGAGTCACAACCTCTGGGAATGGGGCCAGGGAATCTGCATTTTTAGAAAGCTTCCCCCTGGGATTCTAATGGACTCGAGTATTTCCATTGGTTTCTTAATCCCAGTCTATGGGGAGGCCTGAAACTAGCAACATGGATTTGCAAGGCTATGCAGCAGTGGTCGGGCAAACTTTTTTCTGTAAAGGGCCAGACAGTTGGTAGTTGAGCTTTGTGGGCCATTCGGTCTCTGTCGCACCTGCTGGGCGCAGCCCCCCCGACGTGATGCAGACACCCTCACAGACTCCCTCACAGACTCCCTCACAGTCTCCCTCACAGACTCCCTCACAGACTCCCTCACAGACTCCCTCACAGTCTCCCTCACAGACTCCCTCACAGGCTCCCCCACAGACGTCCTCACAGACTCCCTGTAACTGAAGGGCGTGGCTGTGTGCCCATAAAACTTTGCCATAACAGGCAGCTGGGGGGGCCCGTAGTCTGCTGACCCCGAGAGTCATCCCGGCCTGCCAGCCCTCTGACCACCCCTTTCCGTGGGAGTTACTCTTCTGTCTGTATCCGTTAAGATAAAATCACCTATTGTCATAAACCCTGAATCTTAGTGACATAAAATAATAGAAAGTTATTTTTCACTCATGTCCCTGGGGATCTTCTCTGTGGTCACTCAGGGACCAAGTCTCCTCCTTGTTGGAGCTTCACCCCCGTTGGTCGTCACAGCCCTCTCCAGTCAGCCAGTGGGTGAGGAAAGAGAGAACAAGGATTATTCGTGGGAAATTTGTACGGGCTGGGTCTGGAAGAGGAGCCCCTCATTTCTGCCCTCAACAGAACTCTTTCTGTTTGGAGTCCAGAAACTGTGATTTCTCAAGCCTTTGAGGCCCTCAGTCTCCAGACTCTCTCTGTTTCCTTCTTCCTTTGTGTGAAACCCAACCGGTTCTTGCCTCAGCTCATCTCTTCTTTATAAAAAAAACAACTACTAAAGTCAACCAGGAGGAGCCAGGCGCAGCCCCACTGCTGTCTCCGTCCACTTTCCCTCGGGCTGCAGGCTCGGAAGGCACAGGCCCCCCTGCCACGTAACCGTAGGGATCCGTTTTATCGCATGTTCTGCCCCTGTGTTCCCTACATCTCCATCCTCCCGGCCGCCAAGATCAATTTCCTCCCCGGCAGCTGCCTGCCTCCCAAGCAGGTGCCATGTATTTCAGGCCGTTGCTATGGTAGCACCCCGACTGCAGGGTACCCACTTCCGTATTAGTCCGGGTGACAAGCAGCTTTAACAGGTAAACTGAAATGCTGTGGGCCTGACACAACTCAGTGCTGAGTTCTTGCTCATGGCATATTCTAATACAGATGTTCTTGGAGGTGTGGCCTTGCTCCCGGAGACCAGGTCTTTTCCATCTTGAAGCGCTGCCCTCCTGCAGGTCCCTGTGGTCCTCTCCACCCTGCCGGCCAAGGGGAAGAGGAGAGGAAGCGCCTCCCCTGGGGCCATGCCTGGACCCGGCCTTAGCGCTTCAGCCCCTGTTCTCTTGGCCGGAGCTTATTCACGGGGTCGCACTGCAAGGAGGGCTGGGAAATGTCATCTAGTGACAAGCCCAAGAGGAAAAGAGAATAGGTTTTGGCGGGTGCATAGCAGCATCTGTTTCTTGGGCCAGGACTGTCTGATGGACTAATGACCACTGGCTAAGGATGGAGACTGTCAACAGGCAGCCGGCCTTGGTGCTCACCAGGGGTGCTCTCAGGCACCAGCGAGTAAGTCCCAAAGGATGTGCAGATACCGTCATCAATACAACACACATTTCGTGCGTGTCCGCTCTGTGCCGAGCGGTAGGCCAGACACTGGACCCTCAGGAGAGCCAAGCTCCCCTTGGAGCTCTGGGTGACTCTAATCGTATCTCCTGTGCTGGGTGCCAAGGGGCCCGGGAGCCTGGGGAGGGGTTCGGGGAGGCTGGAGGGTTTGGTAACATGGCAGGTCGAGGGCCTCCTGCAGCCCCAGGAAGGCACCCCGTATAGTTGAGCCTGGCTCTTGCCATTAGCAAGCGCTGTCCACGCAGCCAACTGCACGAAATGTAATTAGGGGGGAAAGGCCAACTGATAGCAGATGTTCTGTTTCTATGTCTCTGGGTTGTTTTCATAGGACACCGCTTTCCCGCTAGGCAGCTTTGAAGGATGTGGTTGCCCCAGGATGCCGTGTTGTCATCTTTTTGTGTTAGTTTCTGGCTGTTGGCACAAGTTAGGGAGCTGGCGGTGTGTCTGAGAATGCCCTCGGTGGTGCTTAGGGTGGCCCGGGGAGGGGCCCAGAGCCCGGCATCCTTACTCTTCTCATGATGTCGGTCATTTGCGTTAGAAGCTGCTGCCGCTGTTGGTGGTGGGATGGTGGGCCCCCCCCAAAACTGAAGCGGTGGGCCAAGCTGGGCAGACAGAGCATTCCGTCACCAGCCATTGGGCATTCGCTCTGTGCCCCATCTCTGGCCTGGTGCAGACACGCTCCTGTCACTGGAGCCTGCTCTCTCGGTAACCCAGGGTCACTGGAGAAGGATCTGGAAACTTTTATGTTGGGCACTGGCAGTATTCTCCATGAGGGTTTTCAGAACGGGCTAAGAAAATGGGCCTAGAGGACATATTTAGTACAGACCGGAATGGACCATGGAGGGAAGTTTCAAATCTCTTTCAGAGACTTTTTTGGGGGAGTGGAAAATCCAGTCTCTGGAAGCAGGACGGTAGCCTGGGAAGCATCTGGGGCACACTTCCAGGTTGCATTCATTAATTTGTTGCACAATTTCTGCTAAGGAGGTGAGGACTACAAAAGGTTAAATTTCTCATATAAGATTAATTCAGCCATCTCTGAAATGGTGGAAGCAGAATACCAATGGACCCTCGTTTCTCTCGTGCTGTCTTGCTTGGAGCCTGTCAAAGAGTGTCCTGGCAAAGAGTCAGGTCTGTGGCTGCTAAACAGTGCAGTCAGTCTCTCTCTGAGCGTGCCAAGAAGGCTGTAATTTAGAAAATGTAGCTACCTTTTAAGGAAGGATGAAAAGGTACAAAATGCACCTTTCTTTGCATGTTAGATCCCAAATATTTTGGAGCGATTGAACATGGAGCTCCTGTGCAATTTTGTTTCCTATGGTTGGGGAGAGTTATTTGCATGACATCTACAAGAAAAAAACTTGTTAAAGCTGCTTGCTTCTTCTGTGGAGCTCTGGTGGTTTCGGAGCACAGCTCGGGGTCCTAAACAGACTCACTCCTTGATAAGATGTGTGTCTTTTGAGTGTGGAACTCTGCATTCAAGATGTAAATGCACTAAGAGTTTTGCCCTTATTTTAATTGCTCTTCACACTGCATGTGATTTTTCTTATCTGACTTAAGCCTTCTGGGGGAGGGGAACTGGGGGAAGTGTTATCTACTGTTATATAAAAACTAAAGATCCTTGAAGTTAGATTTTTAGATTTACTGTCGGTACTGCCCTTTTTCTTTTTTTTTTTCATATTGTCATGTTGTCACAAATGAAAAGAAATGGGGTGGGGCCTACCAGGATTTGGAAGTTTCTTCCTCCTATTTAAAGTTTCATTTCTGCTCTATAGCATCAAATAATGCTGGTTATTTTTATGGTGAATATTTGGGACAAAGAGGCTCTCTTAAACGAAAGATAATTGCAAGCTTTGTCCCTGGCCTCAAGTTTACTGCAGGGCTTCTCATCCCCTTTGGTTATACAGAAATGAAATTATAAACCACCACCAGTAGCCTTGGAAATCTCAATCGATTGCAAACGACTAAATATTTAATTCAATCATTGCCTATACTTCCAGGGATGACTCGGGTGTTTTTCTTTTTACTGAGGGCTCCGTGAACGCTGGCTCTGCAATGGCTGCTGAGGACTGTGTCTGTTGCAAGGAGGCTCCCCTGCAGTGAGGAGCTGGGGCAAAGCCTGTTCCATAGCAGCCCTTTTTGCAAATGGTAGTCGATTTTTGCAGAAGGTTTGTGGCCAGATCGCTATGTATAATACTGATGAAGCATTTTTGTTCCAGCTCTGTCTCGGAAGACCTAGGCTGTAGACGTGGGGATTTCAGTAGGAAACATTATGGATCTGTGGAGCTGGTAAGTTTACACTGTCTGTTCAGTGGTAGTACATTGATTTAGATTTAGAGCATCGCCAAGCTCATCAGATCTTTTGTTGTATATTTACTGTCAGACCATGTGGGGTACCGTTTAAGGCTGGGATGGGAAGAAATGACTATTGAAAGGCTGTAATAATTTGATCATCTTTATCTACTTGTTTTTATTGTTACATACTCTTAATCTGTGCCTTCCAGTTTGTTAAAAATATGTTGTGGCTTGGTATTTTTCCCTGGTGCATATCATTGGGGTATGTAATTAAATGGTTTATGAATTAAGAGAGGCAGCATTTGGTTTTTATATTATCTTATTCCTAAAAGTTGATAAGTCTAGTTTTTGAGGTTTAAATATGATAGAAATACATGTTCTGATTTTCTGTACCTTTGCTTTCTGGGTATGTGGTAGGAGTTAGAATATTGATGAGATTTTTTTTTCTTCCTGTTAAAAGTATATTTCTTGGGCTGGAATGTGATACTGTGATAGATGATAGATACCTAGAATGAAAATATCCACATTTTCCTTACGAGAGACATTAGGGTTTATGTTATGATCTTTTAAAATAGCATGCTTTCATTTTAAGAGGAATAATGAAGGCATATTTTAGCCTCAATCTTTTAAAAGACGGTACTGTGATTTTTTTTCCCCCAATTGCATGGAAATTTGAACAAATTTTCAGGAAAATGTGCTCATAGAATTCTCTTGATTATTATTTAACACTATTAAAAACATTGAGTTTATTATTTCTCTCTATTTACAGAGAATGAGTTGCTTGGATCCATTTGTGTAATACCCAATTTTCCTCCATTAATATATGCTGCATTCTTGCAGGGTTTAAGTAGTAGGAAAAATTATACCAGAGTCGTGTACCAGTAACATTCTTTTTGAATTCACTCGTATATTATCGACTCAACTGTGTATCTGGCCCAGGGCTGTGTATTCTTGAACATATAAAATAAGTAAAAGATTTGGTCCTTGTTCTTAAGGAGCTTACTGTTTTGAGCTGGGCAGATAAGATACATAAAATATCTAGAAAATGAACTTAGTCACATAAAAGACACATTGATTGGCTCCATCAATGCACGTTCTGTGTCTGTTGCTGGTGGCACCGGGCCAACTCAGACCACCGCCTCCCCCGAAGGAGCATGTGTAGAACTGTAATTCAGGGCGGGAACGGGTAAATACCGTGAGAGGGATACACATAGGCCCTGGTCGGTGTGAAGAGAGGGGAGGAGGTGACCCATCCTAGCCAGAGATCTTGGAGAAGCAGCCAGGAAGGCCTCGCAGAGGCGGTAGGACGGACGTGGGTTGGTGGTAGAGAAGACAGACAGTGGATATTTGCAAACAATGTGATTCTTGGCAGTGATGTATTCCAGGGGCAGTGAGCAAATGGCCCTGCCTCGCAGAGTATGTGAGGAAGCAGAGCTGAGTGGCCACAAGGCAGGCGGGCTTTGAAATCAGGCCTGGCTTCACATACCAGCTCCAGCACCCACCACGGTCTGTGCACTTCTCTGAACCTCAATGGCCCTGAAGGACTTGTGCCCTGAAGTCATTTTGTTTTATCATTTCCTAGTTGTCTGACCTTGGACTTCTTTTGGCCTCTGTTCTCTCATCTGTGGGGATAATACATTGTTATAGATTATTATAGATTATATAAATGGGGATATTAATATTATCTCTCTTATAGGATTGTCAGGAGGTTAAATGAGATGATGCACATAAGCACAGGCCACGGTAGCTAGCCGTGGTGGTCAAGATGAAATTTGGTGGCCAAGGGGGAGGACCTGACTCACAGGTAGACTTTGGACCTGATCCAGGAAGTTAAGTTCCATGAAGCCCTTGTAAATGGTGAGAGTGGTATTTGGGGAGAGAACAAAGGGGTGCAAGATGGACCCTTTATAGACTTGGGGAAACCACAGGCTGTCCACAGGCCCGGGGAGGTCGTTGAGAGCAGCAGTTCTCAGACCTAAGCAGGCATCTGCAGCATGTGGCAAGTTTCTCAGAACAGACTGCTGGGCCCCCATCCCCAGAGTTTCCAATCCAGTAGGTCTGAGGTTGACCCAGAATTTGCGTTTCTAGCAAGTTCCCGGGAGATGGTGATGTCGCTGGTCCCAGGACCACACTTGAAGAAACCCCACCTTAGAGAACCCCAGGCTTATCCTCGGTCATCCTCAGCCTCATGAGACAGCTCAGTGACCAGAATTCTTCCTTCCATTTGTTTAGGTTTTTGCTCTGGAGCCATGGGCATGTGTGCGTGTGTGCGTGTGTGCGTGTGTGTGTGTGTGTGTGTGTGTGTCTCTTTCTAGCTGACTTTTAAAAATAGTATAAAGTAAATTTTAAATACATTTTAAAATCCCACGTATAATTCCCCTGCCCCATTGCCACTTTTTTCATCTCATTTTGGTACCTTCCAGTCTTTATAACCTCGGCTCCACCTAGCTGTAATCAAATTACACATATAATTTTGTCTTCCTCTTTCTCCGTCCAGCTGTATTTTGTAAATGTCTTCTCGGTATAGAGTCCTCATGTTACCATTTTAACCGCGTGATAGCCCAACATCGTTATAAACAATTCTCTGGGTAACAGTTCCCCTCCTTTTGCAAAATTAGGCTATGTTGATTTTTCCCTTGTCGGGAGTGGCACACCCTGGTGGTTGGAATGATTGAGAAAAATCAAATGAGCTAAGTTCCATTTTTGCCGTCTAAAGATCTCTTGAAATTCTAACTCCTGTGTTTTAAAGAAGGAGACATTTTCTCTCATCTATGACCAACAGCGAATTGTTAAAAACCGTTTCCGTGGGGGTGCCTGGATGGCTTAGTCGTTAAGTGTCTGCCTTCAGCTCAGGTCTTGATCCCAGGGTCCTGGGATGGAGCCCCCCCATCAGGCTCCCTGCTCAGCGGGAAGCCTGCTTCTCCCTCTCCCATTCCCCCTGCTTATATTCCCTCTCTCGCCATCTTTTTCTGTCAAAGAAATAAATAAAATGTTAAAAACAACAACAACGACAACAATTTGTTTTTGTGTTTTCTATGTGCATGAGAAAATAAGTTTAACTTTTTTTGCACACCCTGTTTGATGAAATTGTTGGAAACCCAACAAATCTTGGGCATCCTGAAACTCAAAGTTTGTAGAAGGGTGCAAAATTGAAATTTTAGCATAGACTTCTTTTGACCTTGAACAGATGAGGTAGAAGTCCTTGTGAAGAACCAAGCTTGGCTGTTAACATCAATGCTGAGGACAGATTTGGGGGGCTCAGTTGCCTTGTTTTGAGCTGGGTATGAATTGTGAGTGGGAACAGGGAAGCTCAGACCTTTATAGACTCATGGGGGGTTCTCGTCGCTCATCCAGTACCCACGTATTGAAGGCCTGCCCTTGACCCCTCGTGCCAGCCCCGTGCTAGGCACTGAGCGGAGGGAAAAAGCAGGTTCTCGGCTTTCTGGAGCTGTGGTCTGGCTTTAGGAATTAGCAGGCTCCAGCATTGCTGCTTTGCCGGATCCCAGCTGTTCCCTGCCTCGATCAGGAATTGTTTCCTTGCAAGGAACAAAGACCCACCCAGTCCAGCTCAAGTCTAAAGCAATTCACTGAGCGCGTGTGGGTGAGGCTCACCGAAATGAAGTGCAGGAAGCACAGCTGGGCCTCCTGTGACCGGGAAGCCGTCAGACTGGAGCTCATTTTGCCCGTTTACTCTCTGAACGCCAACACCAGCCTGTCCGCCGGCCCTCCCCTGGCTGCATAGTCACCTTTCTCCCAGCTGCTTTTTAACACTTCTTTTCATCACAGTCAAATGCATGCAACAGAAAATTTACCATTTTTAAGCGGACACTTCAGGGGGCAGGAAGTACATTCACAACATTATGTGAGCATCACCATTGTCCACTATCAGAGCATTTTCCATCAGCCCAAACAGTCACTGTACCCATTAGACAGCAAGTCCACATTCACCCTTCCTCCCCAGCCCCTGGTAACCTCTATTCTACCTCTGAATCTATGAATTTGTCTGCTGCAGGGACCTCCCGTAAGTACCATTCTTCAATAGTTGTCCTTTGTGTCTGGTCTGTTTTACTTAGCGTGACATTTTCAGGGTTCATCTGTGTTACAGCACGTGTCAGAGTTTCTTTCCCTTTCGTGGATGAATTCTGTCCTTTGTCCATGCCACATCTGGCTTACCCATTTATCTATCTCAGTGCACACTTGGGTTGCTTGTACTTTTTCACTAGTGTGAATGGTGTTGCCGTGAGCACTGGCGTGCTGGTCTGTGTCTGAGTCCCTGCTTTCTTCAATTCTGTTGGGTCTGTTAACTGGGAGTGGAATTACTGGATCACATGATAATTCTATTTTTAACTTCTGAAGAACTCCCAAGTGTGTTTCCATTGTGACCACACCATTTTAGGTCTCCATCAGCAATGCACGAGGGTTCCAGTGTCTCCACAATCTCACCAATGCTTGTTCCATTTTGTTTAAAATTTTTTAAAAAGATTTTGTCTATTTTTTTGACAGAGAGAGGCACAGCGAGAGAGGGAACACGAGCAGGGAGAGTGGGAGAGGGGGAACAGGCTTCCCGGGAAGCAGGGAGCCCGACGCGGGGCTGGAGCCCGACGCGGGGCTCGATCCCAGGACCCTGGGATCATGACCTGAGCTGAAGGCAGACGCCCAATGACTGAGCCACCAGGCGCCCCTCCATTTTGTTTAATAGCCATTCTAATGCGTTGTAAAGGGGTGCCTCATTGTGATTTAATGACCAATGATATTGAGCATCTTTTCATGTTTTTATTGGTCATTTGTATTTCTCCTGTGGAGAAACGGTATTCAAGTTCTTTGTCTTCTTTGCCCATTTTTTAATCAAGTTGTTTGTTTTGTTGTTACTAAGTTACTGTTGTTACTGTTGTTGTTATAGGAGTTCCTAATATATTCTGAATATTAATTCCCTTATCAGATATATGATCTGCAAACCTTTTTTCCTGTTGTGTGGGTTGTCTTTTTATTCTGTTGACAATATCCTTTGATGCATTAAAGTTTGTAATTTCCATGAAGTCCAGTTCACCCATTTTTTGTTTTGTCTTGTCATCTGTGCTTCTGGCGTTATATTCAGGGAGTCATTACCAAAGCCAGTGTCAGGAAGATCCGCCCCTGTGTTCTCTCCTAAGAATTAGATACTTTTAGCTTTTGCTTTTTTTCCTTGATCCACTTTGAAATTTTGTATGTGGTGTGTGATGGAAGGTCCAACTTCATTCAATAGGTTTATATTTATTGGGAGTTATTTTGTGTGTGTATGGAATGACATAGGGGTCTGGCTTCATTGTTTTGTATGTCGATTTCCAGTTTTCCCAGTACCGTTTGTTGAAAAGACTGTCCCTTCCTCATTGAATGGTCTTGGCACCCTTGTCTAAAATCAATTGACCATACATGCATGGGTTGATTTCTGGGCTTTCTTTCTGGGCTTTCTCTTCTATCCTTAGTCTATATGTATGTCCTCACACCAGAGAGATGATTCAAAATGTTAGCAATACAGTGTCTTTTCTTTCTGAAAACCCTTCATTGGCCACCCATTCAAGTCCAGACCCTTTACAAAGCCCTACAAGAACCTATGTGATCCCGGTTCTGCCTGCCTCTTCCACCCTCCCTCATGCCACTCTCTCACTGTGCTTCACACATTTGGCCTTGTTTTGGTCTCGAGAAATACATGAGTTCTTCCCTGTCCTAGGGCCTTTGCACTTACTCTTCCTTCTGCCTGAAATCGGCTTCCCCTCACTTCTCATGGCTGGTCTCTTGCTTAAATGTCACCTTCTCAGAGAGGCGTCCCCAACCACCCTACCTCAAGTGGTCCTTCTCTCCATGCCATTCTATAACTCGGCATTCTATTTCTTTTCTCAACAGTACTTAGCACACTCTATTTATTTCACGCATTTGTTAACTTACTACTCTCTCGTCCACTAGAGATGAGGGCGGAACCACATCTGTCTTGTTCATATTTGTATCTCTAGGACCTGGCACAGGGCCTGGGACGTACTGAGTTCTTATTAAATGTTGTTTATCACTAAATTGACTTCCAGACCCCAACTCCCTTTGTCTTAAAGCCCCACTGCCCACCACAGTCTGTACATTCTTGGGCCCAATTTCAAATCCCAAGTAGAATGTCAAGGATAGGTCCCTCTGGTTCAGGTGTCTATCTCTGATTCACACTATTGTATTCAGGGAAGTGGGTTCATGTGGTATAAATATGGCCTCCTAGACCCATCTCCTCAGCACAGTTTGGGGATGGGGCAGCTTCTCTTGAAAGGTTATAAACAAAATTCAGTTTCAAATAGTATGACACCCCAAATGCATCTATTGCCTCATATTAGTAGATGACTTCAAAGCTTGAACTAAAAGCACATGGTGAAAATTTCTTCTTCTGCCAGGGGACCATTATTCTTGACACTTTTTTCAATCCCATAAACAAGGGTGCAGATTATAAACTCCCTAAAAATAGGAGTCTTGGCTCTTTAGTTACCATGGTGTCCCTAGCTCTAAGCACAGTGCTTAGGATTCGTTACTTAGTAAATATTGATTGAATGAATGGTTCAATTTGGTTGAAATTAGAAAGTAGCCTAACCCATCAAATAGAAATACATGAAAGTAATAACGAGCCTCTTGGACCCCCTCCCCCAATATAATTGGCTTCATTAGCTTGCAGTGCATTCCATCTAAAACATATGCCATTTTTCTTCCTGAGAAATTGGAAGTCTGGCCTCTCACGGAGCATTCTCGGCAAGGCATGGCTATTACACCGTTGACCATTCTTCATCACTTTGTATGGAAATCTGTCAGGAAAAGCAAAGATTGTTTGTAGCTTTTATTGATCTTTTCTTGGCCTTTGACTCAATGGATACGAAACTGATGTGTTATGAATGATGAATGGTGTGGCCACAATACAGGTCTCCTTCCCGCCCAGCCCCGCTGCCGATTCTCCTGTGACCCTCCATCTTGATACTTCTGGGGACGCCACAGTCTGTAAGGCACTTTCAGGTCCAGATAAATGTTGCCCAATCCTTCTTAAGCCTGTATCTTCGTGACTCAAGGCCACATTTGGATGATTTGCATGCTTCCCTGCTGTATAGGGAAGGAACATAGAATGCTTCTCTGTAAGGATGACATGGTTTTGCTATGATGAACTCATGGTGGCCTCACAGGCTATCTGTGCTACCTAATTACCCTCAAAAGAATGGTTTATGGTGGACTTGCTTGCCATCTGCAGATTTTCCACATTTGAGGTTTCGACTGCTGAGGACTCCTGCCGGCTGATACGTACTGATTGGTATTTTTGCTCCGGCACGAATTTGAATGATGCCTGTGGGACTGTTGTACAGAAAGATGACTCTTGGCTAATGAGTGATTTAGCGGCCCATCCAATGTCCCTGACACAGTGCAGCTTTGTTCTCTATTCAGGGTTGAGGAGGCTTTTTGTTTTCAGGGGCATTTTATGGGAGAAATTATATTCCATGTAGTATTTTCAAATTGAGAGATTATTGAAGGTACCAGCATATTTCCCTCAGGAACATCCGAACATCAAGTCTGCGACATTCTACAGCTAAAATCATCATTTCGGCAGATGTTTCTTCAAAATGGACCTGGCTTGTATCTAAGTCTTAAATAGCAGCTTGACTCAGGGAGGTACCTCCAAACATGTTTATCTCAGAGCATGTACCAGTAAGTTAACGTGGTTTAAAAGTGTGGGTGCTTTTTTGGATATTTTTGGTGTCTTTGTGGGTGACTTTGAACCTTTCCCAGGCTAAAATTTAAACTTCTTGTCACCGTCTTCTGTGACGTAGAACCTGAGATCTTCCTCCTGTAATTATTTATGTATCATAATGGAGCCAGAAATCTTTCCCTACGATTATTGTTTTGTTACTGCTATTATTAGTTTTAACGTTTATTGAATGTCTGCTGTGTGTCAGTCACTGAGCTAAATGCTTTAGGTACATTTACATGTCTGACCCTCCCAAACACCTGTGCAGGGAGTATTATCTGATTACACTGCACATTGTGGGGGTTCAGGAGAC
The DNA here is from genome assembly GCA_002007465.1 of Ailurus styani. Taxonomy (NCBI): domain Eukaryota; kingdom Metazoa; phylum Chordata; class Mammalia; order Carnivora; family Ailuridae; genus Ailurus; species Ailurus styani. Next base: position 3,615,242 of record LNAC01000009.1, on the reverse strand, counting down.
ATTTGTGGGGATTGAATGGTTCCCCATTTAACTGATGATCTCAGAGAGGTTGCAGAGCCAGTGAGGGGTCAAAGTGACATTTCAACCAGGTCTGTGTGGCTTCAAGAGCCCCGGGGCCTAATCCTCTGAGCCCACGCTCTTACATTCCCCACTGCTGATAGGCTGGTTTCTAAAGAAATGAAGTTGATTGTTGGAGCAAACTCTCTGCTCTTAATCAGCAGCACAGAGAAGCTCTGCTTTGGGTTTCAGCTCAAATGTCNCTTTAACCCACTGAGCCACCCAGGCGCCCGATAGGCTGGTTTCTAAAGAAATGAAGTTGATTGTTGGAGCAAACTCTCTGCTCTTAATCAGCAGCACAGAGAAGCTCTGCTTTGGGTTTCAGCTCAAATGTCTCATTTCAAACTCTCTTCTGTCCAAATCTTAACAAGCTTGATTTTAAGAAGAATGTTGATAAAGAATTATCCAAAGAGACATCCATACTCTAAGTGGTCTAAATTTAATTCCTGGATTAATCTCAACCATAAAATAGCTACAAACACTTGGCTTCTCTTGCTTGTCTTGATCTGAGCCTTGGCCTTACGCCTTCAACTTGCCCTGACGGACAGAATGGAAGAGAGCCATGTGGAGCTAGGTGGGATGTCTCCTGTAGGGTCCTCTTGAGACTCTTTCTCAGTGTGTCACCAAGTCTCACTTTTAAGAGGCCCTACGAGGAAAGCTTTGCTCAGGACCAAAAAGTACAATGCTTCTCCCATGAGGCTGCTTTGCTGTTAATCTTAAAGGTAGTAGGAAGCCTGGGACCCCTGGGTGGCTCAGTTGGTTGGGCGGCTGCCTTCGGCTCAGGTCATGATCCTGGAGTACTGGGATCGAGTCCCACATGGGGCTCCCTGCTCAGCAGGGAGTCTACTTCTCCCTCTGACCTTCTCCCCTCTCATGCTCTCTCTCTCTCTCACATAAATAAATAAAATCTTTAAAAAAATGGTAGTAGGAAGCCTGTAAATGACTTGGGTTTTTTCCTCTTTGTGTTGTCCTCCAGGAAGCTCGGAGCCCTGTTTATGGCTTGCCTCTAACTACCTTAAAGGACTTTATAGCATACATCCTAATCTGATTCTCTTATTTTCACTTGATTTACCCACACCTAATTTGCCCTTGCTGAACTTGCTCTATATCGAATTTTCTCCTTTGAATAAAATATGTCTCAGAAAGGAGCACCTGTGTGGCTCAGTCAATTAAGTGTCTGACTCTTGATTTACACTCAGGTCATGATCTCAGGGTCATGACACCAAGCCCCCCCACCCCCAGGCTCCACGCTGGGATGTGGAGCCTGCTTGGGATTCTCTCCCTCTCCCTCTGACCCTCCCCGCCCCCACTCACATGAGTGCATGCTCTCTCTCTCTCTCTCTCTCTCTCTCTCTCTCTCAAAAAATATATATATTTGTCAAGGTGCTTTAAATATTTCTTAAAAATAAGGTAGAGGGGTGCCGGAGTGGCACAATTGTTTAAGCCTCTGACTCTTGGTTCGGGCTCAGTGCAGAGTCTGCTTAAGACTCTCTCCCTCGCGCCTGGGTGGCTCAGTGGGTTAAAGCCTCTGCCTTCAGCTCAGGGCATGATCTCAGGGTCCTGGGATCGAGCCCCACATCGGGCTCTCTGCTTGGTGGGGAGCCTGCTTCTTCCTCTCTCTCTGCCTGCCTCTCTACCTACTTGTGATCTCTCTCTCTCTCTCTCTCTCTCTCTCTCTCTCTCTGTCAAATAAGTAAATAAAATCTTTAAAAAAAAAAAAGACTCTCTCCCTCTCTCCTACCCCACCCCCGTGTTCTCTCTCTCTCTCTCTCAAAAATAAATAAATCTTTAAAAATAAAATAAAATAAAAATAAGGTAGAGCATAAACAAACAAGGCATTTCCATATGCAGCCCTTAACAGCATATCTTCTGTCCACTGTTGAGGTGGTCAAGTTTATAGAATGACTTTGACCTTTATCTCCCCCTGCCCCACCAGCCCCCACTACATTTTGAGATAGTGTGATTTACGACCTACTTTCATAAGATCAACAGCACTTAAAGAGAATTAGTGCTACCTGATGAGCCATTCGGTGTCCATCTTGGATAGCTGAGACCCAAAATGATGCCAAATCCACAAGGTAGACACACACTGTAATAAGAATACCAAACAGGTCCTCTAAATGTTCCCACACAAAAGTCTTGGGAACAGCTACTTCCATGACATTCAGCACCAGCATGCTCTCTAGTTTCAAAACTAGAAAGGAGAGGGGTGCCCAGCTGGCTCAGTTGGTAGAGCATGCGACTCTTAATCTTGGGGTCATGAGTTGGAGCCCCACGTTAGGTGTGGAGTTTAAAAACAACAACAACAGCAACAGCAGTTGGAATTGGAGACACTCCACACCCAACCTTCTCCAGTCCGGGGTTGTTCATGCTCTTCCTGGTGGCCTCCCATCCCTGTGCTGCCATGTCCTTCCCGCAGGATGGGCTCTCTCCCTGCTGCTGTGGCGACCCCAGCTCAGCTGCCCATCTCTGGCTCCTACACCTTCTGCCGTTGTCCCGGGGTCTTTGTTCACTGACTCCAGTGGTCTTCAAGCAGTGGGGTGTAGTAGTACCCTGGTATACCATAAAAATACTTCCACGTTCTGGCCAGTGTGTGACTGTTTATTTTTTATATACCCAGAGACACAAATTGTTAACAGAATTTTTGCTTGGTACATTCTTCACAGGAAATCAAGCTTTCTGCCTTGAGGGTGGTTTTTCATATGCCCAGGAGGCACATTTCCCACGTGTGTCTCAAACACACACTCTCTCGGCGCCTGTTGGGTAATGGCCTTTGCCTCTCCCGTGTTGGGCCCTGCACCCGACCCCTCAGCTTCCAGTAAGACCGGGCTCAGCAGCACCTATCATCCGTTGTTGCAAAAATACATTTATGACTTGGTCAAAAGTATATCATGTTATATACCTTTGTACACTGTTCTCGTGAAGAGAAAATATTTTCATTGTCTTGAAGATGCTTTTTAAGAACCTCTGCTCATTACTGAATTTAGGCAGGTCCACCATCAGAACTGTGGGATCCAACAACCACAACCACACACACATGTGCACTCTACTGAATTTAGGCAGGTCCACCATCAGAACTGTGGGATCCAACAACCACAACCACACACACGCGCANCACATGTGCACTCTCTCTCTCTCTCTCTCTCTCTCTCTCTCTCTCTCTCTCTCTCTCTGTTGTTTGAAAACCACTCTTTTACTTCTCTCAGTGTTGTTTGTTTTTTTTAAAGATTTTATTTATTTATTTGACAGAGAAAGAGAGATCACAAGTAGGCAGAGAGGCAGGCAGAGAGAGAGGGGGAAACAGGCTTCCTGCTGAGCAGGGAGCCCGATGCGGGGCTCGATCCCAGGACCCTGAGATCATGACCTGAGCCGAAGGCAGAGGCTTTAACCCACTGAGCCACCCAGGCGCCCCTCTCTCAGTGTTAAAGCTGAAAAGGAATAATCTGGTCTGTTTTCCAGCATTTTGCCATGTGGGCTCTGAACATTCAGAGCTCTGTTTTAGCCCCTGGAAGCAAGTCTAGCACTTTCAGCTTACTAACTGCCCCCTGCTGGTTGGGAGACCATCCCCCAGGGCTGCAGGAGGGAGAGAGTGTGAGGTTTCAGCGAGGGCCCTCCCAGCGCCCCTCAGCTGAGGCCCTGGCCTTCCAGCCCCGCGATGTCTCAGGTCAAGTCCCTGTGGGCTTCAGGTACACACGCATCCCATGGGTTGGAGCAGCTTCTCGCCGTCTTGGTAAGAGACGGGAGCACCCGGTGGGTTCTCCCGCTGGCTTCCCCTGCTTCCCCCCACCCCAGGTGAGGGTAGGACAAGCCACTCCCCGGGTCCAGCATGGCCGCCATGGCTGAGTGGCCACAAAGGGCTTCCGGTTTCACACCCCACTGTGATGATTGAGCCCCAGGTAATATTCTCATTTTTATATGGAACTATTTTACCCGTTTAATTAAAGCAGTGACTTCGGTTTCCTTTATGTGTAAGAAAAGGATTGTATGCTTTTTGGTCTCAGCTTTTTAATCGGTCTACTGTAGTTATCACTGTGGTGCAGTCTTTTAAAATATAATCTCAAACTGCATTTGCTCAAGAGATGTGAAGACTTTTTAGTTACTTGGGAGCACCTTTCAGCCACTCTCTGAAGTCTCTTTTTTTTTTTTTAAGATTTTATTTATTTATTTGACACAGAGAGAGAGATCACAAGTAGGCAGAGAGGCAGGCAGAGAGAGAGAGAGGAGGAAGCAGGCCCCCAGCTGAGCAGAGAGCCCGATGTGGGGCTCGATCCCAGGACCCTGAGATCATGACCTGAGCCAAAGGCAGAGGCTTTAACCCACTGAGCCACCCAGGCGCCCCTGAAGTCTCTTTTTGATCCCTGTGATAGTTCCACAATTTCCCTTCTGAATTCCTCCTTTGGATGCTTCCTCTTCTTTTTCACTGAGCCTGCCCTTGCCAAGGTCACCAAGACCTCATCGCTACCAAGTCCGCTCCGAATCTTTATCTTGCAGGCCTAGTCTGCAGCATGGGCCGTGCGAACACCTTCTCATCCCTCGGCACCTGTGCCTCGGCTCTCCTGCCTCCCTGCTTCACCTTCTCAGCTTCTTTCCGAATTCCCTCTCTTCTGCCGAGTCCTCACATTTTGAGGCTCCTCAGGGTTCCGTCTCAGATGCTCTATTCATGCTCCACACTCCTTCTTGGTGACCTCTCCCACCCTGCGGCTTCAGTTACTGCCTTCAGACTGTGACTCACACATGCATGTATTCTTCCCAGATCTCCATCCATAGCGCGTAGAACCATCTGCCCAAATGCCCACTGGATGTCTCTCCAGGGACAGCCTGCAGGAGGCTGAACCTCAGCCTGCCCCAAACTGAACTCGGGTTGTCCCTCTTCCCGACCCCAAACCACTGAGAGAATGGCGCTACCTTCTTTGTTAATTCCAGAAACCAGGAAATCTCCCATACCCCACATCCAGTCTCTTAGAAAATCCTTTTGGATTTATGTTCTAGATAGATTTTATGGCTAGATTGTTCTTTATTCACATGGATGGGCACATACAATGCCAGACAGCCTTTTGAGTGGTGGGGAGATAGATACACATGTACACACATATATGTGTGTGTATATATACATATATGGAAACGTTTATGTGTGTATGAGTGTATACTAATTCAGATACCACCTGATGGAGTGTTACTACCCCCATTTTACTAGGGAGGTAACTAACGTTCAGAGAGTTTAGTAGCTTGTTCAGGGTAGAGCTTGTCCCCCCACCTTATCCCAGTAGAAGAAGTTCTGTTATCTTGCCATGTGATGGACTCTTCCAATGCCCCTCAAACTTCATTGTTCATAAAAGTCACTTGAGGCGTTTGTTTAAACTTCAGGCCCTGATTCGTTACACGTGGGGTGGGCTGGATGGTGTACAGTTTTTACAAGTTTCCATAATGGAAGTGACTTTAAGGTCCTTACGTGGTTCTCATTTGATCTCTCAAGAAGATAGGAAAAAGAAAAGAGCAGGAATGTTTGCTTCTGTGTACTCGCTTCTTTGTGTGACATTTATGTCATTTCCTCCTTCCCTGAGCTTCTGGCACTTTGTCTTGTCTCCCTGACATCTCAAAGCTTCCATTCCACTAGTTTTGATAAGATTACGTCCAGGTTGTCAGAATGCTCAGCTGTAATTAACCTGAGTCTGGGGGCTTTTATTTCCTTAATGCCGTAAAGAGTTCTTTCCCAAATACTCAGCTCTGTCAACATCATCTTGATGCTTTCAAACAAACAACCTTCGGCATCTCTGCTTTGTTTATGGAACAAAGCAGGAAACTGTTTAGCCTGACATTTAAGGCTTTCACACAGCCTCTCTCTGGCCTGGCCTTTGCTCATATGGCCTGTGATCCAGCCGAACAGGCCTTTACCCACCATTACCCAGGCCCCGGGGGCTGCTTTATGGCCCTCTTTCCTTCTAAAATATCTTCCTGAAATATGTGTCTGCCAGGTCTCTTCCAAGCAGCCTTACCTAATTCTCCTATGGGAAAATCATCTTTCACTCATTAGAACCCTCCATTTCTTGGGGCGCCTGGGTGGTTCAGTCAGTCAAGTGTCTGACTCTTGATTTTGGCTCAGGTCATGATCTCAGGGTCATGAGATCAAGCCCCGAGTGGAGCCTGCCTAGGATTCTCCCTCTACCCTCTCTCTCTCTCCTCTGCCTCTGCCCCTCGCACTCCCCCGCCCACTTCCACCTCTCACTCTCTCACTTGCTCTCTCTTGCTCTCTCTCAAAAAAATTTAAAAAAAGAACCCCCAATTTCCTTGCCTTTCTCTATGGTACCTGTTATATTTTACACTGTAGCTAGTTGTGGACATTTCACCTTTTCTAGTCAGCAGGGCTCGTGGTTCTTTCGTTGTGGCTCTGTCTCCAGTGCCATTAGCTCACAGCCAGAGGTCCAGAGCTAAAAGATCGGTTTTGCTAAAAATCTAGTGTCTGATAAATTCTTTTCCTCTTCTTAGATTTTTTATATTACTTCCCAGTCTATGTGTGTGTGTGTGTGCGCGTGCATAACCGTGTGCGTGCCAGCACACTTCTAAATATACTTCTCTGATTATAAAGGGAATGCATGTTCGTCATAGCAAATTTGAAATATACTGAAAAGCATATTAAAAGGAAAATTAAATTTGTCTGTAATCCTACCATCTACAGGTAATCACTATTAAGATTTACTGTATGTCCCTTTAGAAGTTAAATTTATATACAAAATAGATTTGTTTATTTTATTGGTATATTTATTTTAAAACAAAGTTTAATCTTTCCAAAGATTTGGATGCCCTTCCACAAACAACTTTTTCTTCCTCCCATCCAAATGCCTTTCTCCCTTGTGTCTGCTGCCATTGGCTGTGACCTCCAGAACCAGTGCTATGGGGTCCTTGCCCTGGAGTTCTCGGGAAGTTTTTCGGCAGCATATGAAGGTATCTGTTCTCAATCGTTAGAGATCTGAGACTCTGGAGTAATGGCTTCTACAAGAATAACTTGGCTGGTTTTAAAACTTCCAAATGATCACCTTTTTCTCTTAAAACTGGACAAATTCTGATCTGATACTATATTCATTTCATAGGCCTGCAGTCACAAATAGCCACAAACTGGGTGGCTTAAAACAACAGAAATGTATTCTCTCACCCTTCTGGAGGCTGGAAGTCCAAAATCAACGTGACCACAGGCCATGCTCCTTCTCAGAAGGTTCTAGGAAAAAATCCTTCCTTGCTTCTTCCTGCTGCCTGCAACCCTGGCCATCCTTCAGGTTTGTAGCCGGCTCATTCTGGGCTCTTTCCAAGGCCTTCTTCCCTGCATCCAGGGGTCTGCTTTTGTCTCTTGTGAATACAGCAGCCATTGGATTTCAGTCCCACCCAAATCCAGTATGACCTTATCTTAACTTACTCAATCGTATCTGCAGAGACCCTCTTTGCAAATAAGGGCATGTTCTGAGATTCCAGGTGGACATAAATTTGGGGCGACACCATTCAACCCATTGTAGTTAGCTTCTGCCTTACGGTGTTTTGAAGAGAAGCCTGGGACTGTTTATTTTCTTTCTTGATGACCTTTCCTGCCTGGATTTTTCTCAGATCTTCTTCACTCTTTTATTTTAGTTTCCTGTAACTTCTCTGTGTTTCTCTTTTCATTAATTTTGCCTAAAACATTCCATTTCTTTGATTCTTAATCCCTGGTCTTACGTCAGGGATGAAGATTGTCTTCTGCTATATCTTCGATGATTGCTCATTTCCCCCTACACACAACAGTAAGAAAGGTCTTTTTCTCTGTCCTTTATAACTGTCTTTTCTTTCTCATTGTTTTCATTTCATTTAGTTCCTTTTCCTTGTGGGGAAGCATCTTAAATAAAGAGTATATTTACTGTTGCTGTTTTCTACAATGAACACTTTGGTTCCCATCAACAAGGATGTTAATCCTGCATTTGCATTTTTTGGTCCTCTTTTTTTAATCCCTTCCCAAAACTATACACCTGTTGCAAAGATCATGTCTTCTGTCTTATTGAGGACAACAACTACTTCTCTGAAATTTTATTTTCGTTTCAGAGTAAAAACATGGTGTGCTTCCCTTTCTAGTTTTCAAGACCATCTGTGGCAATTTTTTTTTCCTAACTCCCATGTTGGGTTGTTTTGTTTTCTTTAAACAAAATCTTCAAATAAAAACGAAGCGCTATTTGGACCTTGTATTTTTCAACAGACAGAATATATGACTGGCCATCAGCTCTCATTGTCCTTTTGGGTGCTGTAGCTTCTCTGAACTGACGAGCTGAATGGCCAGTGGTTGTGCAGAGCTCCCTGATCAATGTCAAGTGTCGAGCTGGTGTTTATCTTGTAAAGCTCTGCTGGAGGGAGATAGCATGTTCTCCATATTGGCTTCGGCTGCTCTGAACCACTGGTGGCTCCAGAATTTATATGTATAGCAGGGGCTGGGGTGGGGGGAGGGGGACAGATAGCAGTCTGGTTGGAAGAGGAGTATGGAAGCCATGTATGCGCAGCTCTTTACCTAAGCTTGAGAAAATGGCATGTGTGTGGATTAAAGAATATGATGGAGATTATCACGAGGTTGAATTTTTCCCCGTCCCAGTCACCCTTGGGCACGTGGCAAAACTGTATGTACTCCCCAGGAAGCCCTGCTCCAGGGCTCCTCCCGTCTCTCTCCCTACCTGGGGTGCTAATATGGCGGCAGCTACCTTGAAATGCAGCACCCATGCAGTGTAAGGATGACTCCCAGTATCTTACTGTCATTATTCATATAGATCCAACATCTCTCAGCCAAGATGAGACCACAGTAGGTGGGGGGGTAAATAAAGTGCCCTCCAGCTTCCCGTGCTGACCACAGAATTGTTCTGTGTCAGGCAACAAAGTCAGTGATCAAATGTGTTTCTCCATTCTTCTCCATCAACCCTAGAGTAGGTAGAAAATGTCCTGAAATCTTGGCCATAGGAGGGGCAGTCTTCCTTTGGACTCATGAATTGTCCTCTTTTGTGCTTAATCTTCAGAGGTATTTTATGGGGAAGCTGAGCGTCAGGGACTGATAGTCAGATATTATTTTAATGAGGAAACCAAGACATGTATTTTGAGATGGAAGGTCAAAGGATGGTACTCATCCTGATGGGCCTCACACTTCTCGGTGAAATAGGCGGAGAGGTCACCATCTCTTTGAAGAAAGGGTGTATCTGGAGTGACTGACAAGCCAGGGCCAAGGCAGGAGGATGTAATGGAACATGAGAAAGGAACAGAGGAAGGAACTCAGGAGTGGTCATGACGGTCTAGCCAGGGTCAAGTAGACTGAGCCTGTTGCCAGCCTAGTCTCGTGGAAACTGTTGTGTCTTTGAACACAGAAGGAAAAGAGAGGGAATGTCGTTGGTAGTGAGTGGGTGGTTGAGAGCTCAGTTTGAGGCAGGGGGCACCAAAAGAGGTCGGCAGACAGGAGACCCGTGTGTTGGGAAATGCAGCATTGACGAAACCGACCACACACAGGTCCTAGCCTGAACATAGACCTAAAATGCCAAAGTGGGTTCCAAGCTAGTTCTGTGACAACCGAGCTATGCCAGTGCGGGTGAGCACATGTGTGGGGTTGTTGCAGTGGGCGGCAAAGCCATGGAGTAAGTGAGGTCATCAGCTTTGAGAAAGCAGAGCTCATGAGCTCAAGACAGCAGGTAAATCACTGTGCCAGACGCTGCGTTTGCTGAGGATGATCGCCAGGGATGATGATGGCAATAAAGAGTCCGAGCCTGGATCTAGGCCTCGGTGGTTTTCCTTCAGTCAACGTCCATTATCCTGGCTGGAGGACCTTCTGACCAACCCGGATGTTCCCACTGCCCCAGCCCCCGAGGCTTTTCCCTGGCTCCACAGAATAGGATCTGGTGAAGAGAGGGAGAGAGAGAGCATCTCCAGTCCCCACCCCTACTCCTCGTCTCTCCTTGCAAGGAGCGGAAGTGCACCAAGAGTGACCAGGGCACAAGCCCAGGAGCCACACTCTCCAGTCAAGGGATTCTACCCAACTTTCGGCCCATCGACCCCAGCTCCCCGCCTTTTTTTTCCCCTTTCTTTCTTTTCACTGAAACATAGTTAACATACAGGTTATATTCATTTCAGGCGTACAAAATACCGATCCAACAATTGTTTTTGATGGAAACATTTATATTTTCTTTCATCCCTTCTGAGCAGTGCCTTCCCAGTCAGGTGTGTGTGTCTGTGTGGGTGTGTGTGTGTGTCCGCGATTTGCATAGACAGCATCAGATGGTCTTCTTGACTCGTATTTGTGGTTTAAAAAAAAAATCTTCTGTTGGAAATCATTTCTCAAAGGCCCTGTACACCTTCCAGAATAAATTTCATTACAGCAATGAAAGCTTCTCCACTTCCCCCCGGGCAGAGTTTGTCTCTTCAGCCTCTGACCTCCCCCAGCACCCCGTTCTTGCTACTGTTACGGCATTTAACCAGATTGTGTGGTGATTTATCTGTTTATATGTTTGTTTCTCTCCCACCAGGCTCTGGGCTCCTCCAGGGCAGCAGTCAGGCTGCATTTGTCTTTCTAAGTCCAGCGGTTAGTACAGGCCCTGAAAAATAGGTTCTCGCGAACGTTCGCTAGATAGACAAAGGTTTAGGCAGAGCTTCCAACCATTTAAATTCAGCATTAAAAAGTTTAATCCTACTAAGTCTAATAATCAGAGCATTTTATAGTCATCATTTTGTTACTAGTATTACTGTATGTTGTCATGACATTTATTGAGCATTCCCTACGTCCTAGCCTGTTCTAGGCTCATTACATATTTATATTATTGAATGTTCCCCATGAGCCTAGAAGTGGCTACAATCATTGTCCCTATTTTTAGAGATAAAGAAGCCAAAATTGAGAGAGGAAAAATTAAGTGATTTGGCCCAAGTTCACACAACTAATAAGTACAGAACTGAAATTTGAACCTGAGCCATTGGGTGCCAAAATCCACACTCAGAACCACTTGTTGTAAAGAAAGGAGATAGGGAGGGGAGGGTGTAGAAATTTGAAACTTTTTTTTTAAGATTTTATTTATTTATTTCACAGCAGGAGAGAGATCACAAGTAGGCAGAGAGGCAGGCAGAGAGAGAGGAGGAAGCAGGCTCCCCACCGAGCAGAGAGCCCGATGCAGGCCTCGATCCCAGGACCCTGAGATCATGACCTGAGCCAAAGGCAGAGGCTTTAACCCACTGAGCCACCCAGGTGCCCTGAAACATTATTTTTTTAAGATATAATTATATTACCTTTTTGAGATTTTTTTTCTAGGTTAAACTACCATTTCTGTGATTTATATGCCTGACTGTGACCTCTGTAGAGTGCATGGTAACAGAGGTCACAGGGAATCCTAGTACTGCTTTAGGGTGGAAACAGACACCAGCCCAAAGAAACAAAGCAATTAAGCAGAAAGAGAAAGAGCCTTTTATTTTTGAAAAATTACATGTTCATATTAGCCTAGGAAATATTGTCACTTAATCGCCTATAATATTAAACGAATAGTACTCTTATTTACACTAGTTAATGAATGACATTTTATGCTTCCTGGTTTTTTTTCTTTTAAATTAATTTGTTAAATCGTACAACTGGATTTAATTGCTTGGATAGTACTTTTTCCAGAAATAAAGCATCTAATATGTTGAACACAGCTTAGTGTTAAATGAATCCGTTACACTTTGGCTGAGTTTGGACCAAAGCCTCTATTCAAAATGTGAAATTACCATGAATTTCCACCATTTTTAGTATATTTGACTAACTCTCAGGAGAAACCAATATGATCACCATCACCCAGCATGGCCTCCATGTCCAGCCTCCCTCAGTCCCACCCAACAGCACTTTCTGTGACTATGGAAATTTGTGATTTGTACTGTCCTGCCGAGTAGCCACATGACAGCATTGAGCACCCGAATGTCAATAATGCCACTGAGGAACTGAGTGGGGTTTTTTTTATTTCATTGTAAGTAACGTAAAATTTAAATGGGGCTCGTGGCTGCGGCACCGACAGTGCGGGAACTCTGAAGGAATCCCTCACGAGTCAGATGACCATTTGATTTGCCTCCTCTCTTTCTCTCTCTCTCCCACAGTCTTCCTCAGCACCGCCCTTCCTTTGGTGTGTGACTAAATCAGAGATGTCAGACAAGATAAAGGAAAATAATATAAAAACCCTGCCCTCTTTTCTTAGTATTACTGATGTGATGCTTATGTTAACACCCTGTCCTCGAACTTCTGAATCAAATCAAGTGCAAAAGGATTCTGCTACTCTCTCCTTTGAGGGAACGTTCTACTCCGCTGCCTCCCTGCGNGAGAGATCAGATCACAAGTAGGCAGAGAGGCAGGCAGAGAGAGGAGGAAGCAGGCTCCCTGATGAGCAGAGAGCCCGATGCAGGCCTCGATCCCAGGACCCTGAGATCATGACCTGAGCCGAAGGCAGAGGCTTTAACCCACTGAGCCACCCAGGCGCCCTGCTACTCTCTCCTTTGAGGGAACGTTCTACTCCGCTGCCTCCCTGCGAGTGAGCGGGCTGTCCTGTGGGGATGGGGCCCTTGCCTCCTCAGGAGCCCCCCACCCCCAGCCAGGGCCCCTTCTGTGGGGCCGGGTTCTCACTACTGCCCCAGTTCTACAAGCAGTTACTGGTACCTCAGGTTTCTTTCTCTTCAGAAACCAGTTTTCATTATGTGTATTTTCCTGGAAAATGTCCATTCCGTGGAAGGTTCTGACAACACTTGCACCGCCTCAAGTAGCGTTCTGTCATGCTTTAAAAAAAATCCCTTTCTTCTTAGCAGGTATGTTTTCCTTTTTATCACTCTGTATTCATGTTTGTTCTTTGCCTTTTAAAATCAGACGTGCTGGTGATTTCTTGGAAGTATTTATTGATTGTACTGTCTTTTTGAATCTGTAATTTCTGCTCTGATCTTTTATTGATTCCCTCCCCTTCTCTTCCTTGGGGTGTGTTCATTGCTCTTTTTGGTATCTCCTAGAGGGAGAGCTGAGGCACCTTCCCCACCTAAAGGGCCTAGCTCCCCACATGCCACCCGGGACTTGGACCCACCTTCAAGTGGAGAGAATTAAGTCAAACAGCCGCCTTAAGGGAAATCAGTCTGGCCACGTGTCCAGGGCATTCCATCCCCATAGAGGATGGCAAGAGTGTGTTTGGTGGCAGCCAGCACTCTGTACCACCCTGGAGGAGCCGAGACGCGGGGCTTCCAGGTTATGCGGTATTGGACGTTCAGGCAGGTGCTAGTAGACATTCTTTCTTTTTTTTTTTAAGATTTTATTTATTTATTTGCCAGAGAGAAACACAGCGAGAGGGGGACACACAAGCAGGGGGAGTGGGAGAAGGAGAAGCAGGCTTCCTGCTGAGCAGGGAGCCTGGTGCGGGGCTCCATCCCAGGCTTGATCATGACCTGAGCTGAAGGCAGACGCTTAATGACTGAGCCACCCAGGCGCCCCTAGTAAACATTACTTCATCCCTGAGTCAAATCTTCCAACAAAGGGGAGAATTTCGATTTTCTGTAGCTTTAAGTGGCCAGATCACAGGTATGAGGAATAATAGACAATTACTGACAGAAACAGCTTCTCTTCTGCATTGAAAGGACTTTTTCCCCTGCGTTCGTATTTTTCTCATCCGCAAGTTCACCGGAGCACTGTCTGCTTTGACACTGGCTGCAGGTCTAGTCCTCCGCAAGTCCCGGCGGCATGCTGCCTGGTGCCCCCCGTAGCCAGCTGCCCGAGCCAGCTGTGGGGGGAGCCCGGGACTGCCATTCAGCCAGCCGGTGGCGGTGTGACCCGTGAGTCACCTGCCCAGCTCCGGCCCTCACCCCCACGCTCACCGCAGGCAGGCCCTGTTGCCAGTCCCCCGGGTGCCAGCTGGCCGTGCTGGGTCTGAGCCGGTTACCATCAGCCCGACCTTCCCTGGCACGTGGGGATTCGGGTTATTTGGTCTGTCCTGCACCCTGGCCGTTCCTTTACGATACACCCAGCAGGATGTCCTTGAAATTTCTTGCATGAGTCATGAACCTCTGCTTTCCAGGGCTGCGTAGATCTTACGCCCAGTTTTATATTCCTTTGGTCATTTCCTTAGGAATTTGGCCTTCATTTAGTCACACATTACTTATTCGGGAAGCATGTAGTAGACACTCTACCGTGTCAGACAGGGTCCTTCACTCCGGGGATGCGGTGGTGAGGAAAACAAGCCATCACCGTCTCCATGGGGCTTATCATTGGGGCGCAGGGGAGCACGTGAGGAGAAATGGCACGAATCACGTAGTCACACAAAGAAATGTAAGTCACAGCTCACGGGGGTGTCCCAGCACTGAGGTCAGTGAAGTCCCCTGCCGTAGAGACGCAGTGAACGTGGAGGAGGAGGAGTTCTTTAGGGGAAGATGGGAGAGGGCCTTCCGGGCAAGGGAGTGCCCTGCGTACCCGGCCCTGGTGGGAAGGAGCAGGGTGCTGGCACAGAGGTGGGACCATGGGACAGTCGGATTTGTAGTTTGCCAAAATTGCCTGGCGATGTGCAGATCAGGTCGGAGATGGTGGACAGGTGCCTTGACCTGGTAGGGGCAGGTGCAGTCATCCGGGTGAAAGACAACAGTGACACGGGTGCAGATGATGGTGGCGGAGATGGTAAAGGTATGAGGGTCAACATGTCAGCCTGAGCCCAAGTTCCGTGCCCGCGGGCTTCGGATCAGAGGGAGCCAGATTCCTTCCAGCCATCAGATCATTAAACGTGTTCTTCCTTTCTGCTTCTCGAACCTTTGAAGCAAGAGAAGCAATTAACCTCTTGTTCTAATCTCACCACAGGAAAGGGCATTATTGCCTCTGCCTGCCAGTTTCTGGAACGTAGTGGTGGGCAGCTTACTTTTGTGGGGTAAATAAATGAATGAATCAGTGAATGACTGTCAGCTCTCCTCTCAAGCCTTTGAGTCCTGGTTGAGACTAACTATAGTGAAGACTATATCCACCAACCTCTAATTCAGGGGAGCACATGTCCCCCTGTCTCTTTATACACCTGCGTCAGTTGTATTAATTGGTGGCAGCTCTCTTTTCTCTCCAGGTGGGACCTCTGAACACTTCTCCCAAAGCCCTTGAGGCAGCCCATGCCAAGAACACTTGACTTGAAGCCTATTTGCTATAACCTATATCTTAATATTTTAACAGACAGTGAGTAGGAGCTCACGAGCAAAGAGGAAACTGACACTGAGTCCTCTGTGCTTCTGCCATGAAAATGGCAATGACCCCAGGAGACCCTCATTCATCTTGCTCTTGTACTTGAGAATGGGCCTCTCTAAACTAGGAAACAGTCTACCAGACCTCACTTCTGACATTAACTGTCGAGAACTGGGGTCCCCAGGGCCGCTCTCAGGTTCAATAATTTGCTAGAAGAGGACTCACAGATTCTAGTGAAAGCTGTTAGGCTCATTTATGGTTTATTACAGCGAAAGGATACAGATTAAGATCGGCCAAGGGAACAGACATGGGACAAGTCCAGGGGAGCTCCAAATGCAGAGCTTCCCAGTTGTCCCCTCCCGGTGGGCTCAGGGACGGCACCGACCCCTCCTGGCAGTGGCGTGTGACAGTATACGTACCGGGAAAGCTCACCTTTCCGGCGAGCTTATACTCCAGAGGTATATCTGATACCGTGTAGCCCAAAGCACCCCTTGCCCACAGGTCGGGTTATTCTCCTGTGGGTCTCAAACACCTAGTCAAACACACTCCCGCCAGACATTCCCAGGGCTTAGAGATGACCTCTCAGGAGCCGAGGGCAAAGGCCAGACCTCTCTTGATCAGGGCTAAATTCTTTACCACGCAGCCTCCGTTGCTCGTCTTTGGTTTATTGACCACATAATAATCTGATGCCCTAAACAGCTAAACATATACATAATAATATTTTTATTTGTTTTTAGAAATGATTTTGCAGGATAAAATTTAGGTTGAAAACCTGGACCTTTTCATGGACATTCCTCAGAGGATGGTTAGGTGGGGCAGTGGTTAGGGGAGGACAATGGGTTTCTGAAATCTGGCTGCCTACGTTCACTTCCCAGCCTTCCAAGTACTAACTAGGACGTGACAATGGCTGGTTATTGTATCTTCCCCTGCCTCAGTTTCCTTATTGGTAGATGAGAACAGTGATGGTACCCACCCGTGTTGCTATTTTGCGAGTTAAATGAGAGAATGCTGTGAAGGCCGGAACAGTGCGTGGCTTCTAGAAGCACTTAATAAATTATTTCTATATTTCTATATTTATTGCGGAAAAGATTTGTTAGCCTTTTGCAAATAATTTTCCTTGGGAAGTTTTGTAGAGTTTCCCTGTGATTTTTTTNAAGCACTTAATAAATTATTTCTATATTTCTATATTTATTGCGGAAAAGATTTGTTAGCCTTTGCAAATAATTTTCCTTGGGAAGTTTTGTAGAGTTTCCCCGTGATTTTTTCCCATTTTCACACTTTCATATCTTTTACCACAAGTGAAAATAGGAGATAATCATCTTTCTTAAGAAATCGTGTTCTCTCTTTTACCAGGTAAGTCTTGAGTTAGAGAGGTAAGCAATGTCCTCCCCCAGGGCAGGCGCATTCTAATGAGTCTGGGAAATGGAAATCCTTGGCAGATCTTGGCTACAAATCGTGGGCAGATTTAAAGGTTAAAAAAAGACATGTCATTTTCCCAAGTTGCTACTGAAATATCTAGGCGATTTGGGAGAAAATAAGTTAAATCTCGAGTCAGTAATGTTAGGACTGATGCGCTGAGCCCCGATCTCACTCAGCTCATCCTACCTCCGTCCTGAGCTCCTTGAAGACTATTTGCAAGCACCGTGTTGCCAGCTCAAATAGAGCCTGCCTGCCTTGGAAGGGGCTAATTGGCCTTTTGGAGACCATTTAAAACTGAATGAACCACAAGAGCTTTCTGTGATGTTAGCAGAGCCTTGAGTTCGTGCCAGCCAATTAATTGTTTTTCAGGCTTTCCTGTGAAGACGGCCGAACTTGAGACTTGGCTTTCGGTTTTGCCATCTGTGAGCTGCGCGTGTCCACATGTGATGTGTATTAAGATCGTTTTTCCAGGGAGCATCGCTTTGATATTTCTTAGGGTTGGAATATGTTCACATTTAGATTTTATTGAAAATGTCCACATTTAGATTTGATGCGCTTGTTTTCCTACCCTCGAGGGTTAGAGGGCCCTCACTCTTCAGCTTCCTGAAGACTGTGGAGACCAGCCGTGTGAGGGCTTGCCTGACAGAGCTTCAGAAAGACCATTAGCTCCTGGGCTACGCCCTCCAGCTGTCATTGGGTTTGGCTTACTCGTAGGACAGATAGAGAGAGACAGAAGAGGCTTTGCCCAAGGCGGCCCGGCTACCTAACTAAGCGCTCTCTTGTCCCCTAGCTTATCTCCAGTGATGCCGATGGAGCCATCCAAAGGGCTGGAAGATTCAGAGTGGAAAACGGCTCTTCAGATGAGGTAAGGAGTCCCCCCCCCCGCCCCCCGTATTGTCACCAAGCACATGATTATAGCGCCTGGGTTACAGCAGTGAACAGTTGATGATGCTCATTAACACAGAACGCTTGCCTAAATGCAGCCGGGGAAGGGCTCAACGGAGCTCTTCAGAGCTTCACTGGAAGCGGACATGAAGGGAAAAATGCCATTCTTCTCTGTATGGAAGGTGCTATTAATAGGGTGATGCATCCCCTTTAAAAGACCTATAATAAAGCCAGGGACATTAAGGTGGTCTGCCAGCAGTGGGACCAAAGAAGAATTCAGAGCCAGGTCACCCTTTGTGGGTGGCCCCAGAAACCCAGCTCTCCCTCTTTGCCAAGCTGGTCAGCTCAGCACTGCCCTACGAGCAACACAGGGTCCAGGAGAGAGATGCAAAAGTTACTATAATTACCAAATGTCATCTTTATTCAGGGAAGACACCAGGAAAGGTGTCTGTCCACCATCCTTGGGCCCAAGCCCTCTTTCAGGGGTCTCCTGGTCTTCCCCGCTGCTGGCCACAGGGACTCAACTTGCTTGTGTTTCTTCTTCAGACTTCCACTGCCCGCTCTACCCCTTGAGGTCTGCCCCCAAAGCTGCAGAGTGCGGTATGAACCCCAGTGGTTTCCATCTTTGCCACCTCCCTAAGAGGTAGGCCGTCAGAGTGCTTTAGCAACCCCTCTCCCCAACTTTGGAGTCAGACAGGCCTGGGTTCAAGTTATCGCTCCTCCATCTCCTAGCTGTGTGATCCTGGGAAAGTAACGCAGCCTTTTGGAGCCTCGGTTTCTTCATCTATAAAGTGGATAGTGTCTCAGGACTATTAAAAAGAGTCAGTGAGCCAAGCCTGTAACCCCATCAGCACCGTGTCCGCCATATTGTAAGCAGTCAGGAAGTGACAATGATTCTAGAGATGATGGTGGGGTTGTTTACGTAACTACTGCTGTATTGCCAGCCTCACTTTCCCGACCACCTCCTTGATCAGACCCTTGAGGAAGGGCTATGGATTTAACTTGAAAGTCCACAGCATTTGGGAAGTTATTTCTCATCTTCAGCTTTGGCCTTAACTTCGCATATGCAGAAATGGGACCTTTGCCATTGCTCGGTGAGGTAGAAGGAGGCTGTCCCATCTTGGGCTGGACTCCTGAGTACTTCTTGTCCACAGTGATGGCAATGAGCCACACAGAAGAAGGAGCTCCCTGGGGATTTTGCTTCTGAAGCTTGGAAACAGCCCTCCCCAAATGGCCCAGCTCCTGAAACGAGATGGTCTTAGCACCACGGGTCTTAGCACCAGTCTCGGGCAGCCTGCTGTGTGCCAGGAGCTAAGCCAGGAGCGGAAACACTGAGTCCTCATTTTCCAGTGCTCAGAAAGCTAGCAGCCACCGTGCTGAGTTTCTACTTTGAAAACCTTAGGTGCCAGAGACCCCAGAGGTTGCTGTACCTCAAGATACCCGTGTGCTCCTAAAATTTTTGCAAACCGTTAGCCCAGCCTGAAACGAGCAAAGTGTGCTAAATTTCCCCCACCCCATGTAAGCGGAGCTCTGCCCCCTGCCGGAACCGGTGGCAGGAGGAGAGCCACCCTTCCTAAGAAAGACCTAAATGTGGTTGTAGGATCCCCAAACACTCCTCACCCGGCTGTGTCCCCTGGCCTTGGCCCGTCCCAAAGGACATGTTCTGGACCCGGTCAGGGATTAGAAATCACCTCTGGATGATCATGGGCAGGAGTGAGACTGACTGGGTTCAGATGATGAGTCCACAACTCACGGGCAGTGTGACTGTGGGCAGTTCACTTAACATCTCTGAAACCATTCGGTGGAGTTATTGATTTCACAAATCACTGTGGTCTGTTGTGTCCAAAACACAGTCCTGTCTCAGATTGCCTCTCTGGGAAATATGATATCAAGGCTCAAATACTGTTTTCAATTTTGTTTCTACCAGAGCCTCCGAGCGTGAGTGCTCGGCTGGAGCATCGTGGCTGTGTTTTATATTAATGATCTTCCTCTAAAAGCCTGCGGCCAGTGTTAATGTGCACCCTGATAAAAGACCTGAGTGCACGTGAGACTCAGAGGGAAAGCAAGCCGGCTTGCTCGGAGTCCCTTAAAGCCATCGGTGCACTAGAAGGGACAGTATTTGTAGCTGCTTAAAATTTTTCAAGCGCACGAAGAAACAGATTGCAAAGTAATTATATTACTGGTTTATTTCTCCTTTTATTATTGCATTTTAAGTGTTCTTTACACAGTACGGATCCTAGCCCCTCATCAGATCTGTGATTTGCAAAAATTCTCCCCCATCCTACAGATTGCTTTTTCACTTCCTTGATTGTGCCCTTTGAAGCACAGACTTCTTAAATGTAATGATGTCTCATCTACCTCACTGTTCTTTTCTCTGCTCATGCTTTCGTGTCATTTCTAAGAAGCGTTGCCTAGTTCAAGGTGGCTCAGTCACTTCTTACACTTACTGTTCCATTGAAGACAATGTCGAATTTGCCTTGCTTTCTTTCCACACAGTGTAATGGTTTTACCATCTGTGGCAGATCATTTCACTATGTGATGTTGCTGGGGCTCTCTGTCGTGTGATTTCATGGGGTAGCAGCCTACCGTGTGTCCCTCTGCGCATTGCCGCCTAACGGTGTGCTGGTATTGTTCTTGAAAATGAATTTTTAGGATAAATAGGAGGCCCAGGTTGAGTATCCTTTTGGTAGGGCATGTTAGATCATGATTTAAAATAAGAAATGCCTATTTGGTCTGTGAATTTCCAAAGCATGGAGAGTGATCAATGTGTCTTTTGTCATGTTCATGAAGTGACTTTTGGAAAAGCCCTCGGGATGGGGACTGGTCACCAGAGGAACCTCCCATACAATTGTAGGGTTAGATGGTCCATTCCCACCTCTGACCTCCAACCTTGGGGAGAAGAGAAGGGCCGAAAATTGAGTTCAGTTGCCAATGGCCAGTGAGTTAATAAAACATGATTTAATCAAGGACTTACTCAATCAAAGCCTCCATTAAAAACCCACAGGAGGGGGGTCCAGAGAGTTTCTGGGCTGGGGAACATGGGGAGATTTGGGGGGAGTGGCACACCCAGAGGACAGGGAAGCTTTGCCCTGTGCCTCTTTTCCTGAATGATATCCTTTTATAATGAATCTAGTTAGTAGTTAATCCAGTAATCTAGTTAGTAAAATGTTTCTCTTGAGCCCTGTGAGCCACTCTAGCAAATTAACTGAACCCAAGGAGAGGGTTCAATTGGTCAGAAGCTGGTTGGTTGGTCAGAAGCACAGGTGGGATGAGCCCTTCGCCTGTGGGACCCGAGACTGTCTCCAGGTAGATGGTGTCAGAAAGGCCTTGAATCAGAACCCCCAGCTGGTGTCAGAGAGATGCTTGGGGATGTGGGGAAGAAACACATATTGGAACTGATGTCGGAATCAGAGGAAGGGTTTGCATTTTCTCTTGCCAGACACTGTAAATTGAATTCCCAGCATGGGATTTTCCAAACCACTCTGGGGATGCCGAACAGAGCTCGGGTGTATGTGAAGGGTGGCTTGTGGGCACAACAGCTCAGGGACACTCCTGGTGCAGCTCTCCTCGGCACTGACAGCCTTCGCTGTAGCCTCTGGGGTCCAGGGGGTCTCTGCGGGTTCACCTTTTCCTTGAACGTGTAGCCCTTTGGGGCCCCAGCCTAATGTTGGGGGGGTCTCCTGTTATACTGACCTGCTTCAGTGGGTCTGGGGTTTGATGCTTTGCCCTCTGGCCCCATGAGGCTGCCAAAACTCAAGTTTAGTTTCGCCCGGATTGACAAATGTCCTCAAGCTAAAAAAGATGTCCATGGTCCTCCTACCTCTCTGGGTTCCCACTTGCCTCTGCTTGGGCTGATATTTCCAGACTATCTCTTGAGGACCCCAAGGGCTTTTAAGGAGATGATTTGAATACTTTTCATGCAGTTTGAGTTTTTGCCATGGGAGGGTTGGTTGAATAACCTAGCCCACCATTACCAAAAACAAAAGTTGTATCAGGAGTGCCTTTCCCCGTAACGCGTCATGTCATTCATTCAGCCCTTGTTCTTCTGATCCTTTCTCAGTGCCAAGTAGTCTGTGCACTGGTGATGTAGGAGTGGGTAGAATTGTGGATTCCTGCCCTGGTGCCCTCGCAGACCGGCAGGCAGAGGGGTCAGTAAACAGGAAACACAGTACACAGGTGGATAGCAAGTGTTGGCAAGTACCGTGGAGAAACCAGATGGGGGTGTAGCACCAAGGGAGAGGGAGGGCCCCACTTAGCTGGGATGGCCAAGCCTCACCAGGGATGCCACAGTGTGCCTGAGGCCTCTGAGCAGTGCTTCTCAGACCACCGGTGGTAAAGGACCCACTTTGTAATTATTCTGATCTGTTGCAGGACTCAGTGTGGTCCTACTATGCATCCCCGCCTGCAGCACCCCCTTCATGGAACACCCCACCAAACTGAGTAATGCCGAGATAGGTCTGGACTCTGTTTAAAGAAATGAACCCTCGGAGCATGACTTTGGTAGCACAGTAATGTCAAAATGCTTGTAAAACGTCCTAAATGCTTCTCCATTGCTGTACACTTCATCACTGAGTGGGAAGAAGTTTGCATATCACCGCTCATCCGTTGACTGTTCCTCACTGCCTTGGAGTTCATCTAGGCCTGTCCCCCACCCAGGGCAAGAGCCCCTGCACCAGTTTCACCAGTTAGGTCATCGGTCCCTGCTTGAACGTTTCTGCAAGAATGGGAAACTTGTTTCCTCCTTGAGAGGTTGCTTTCCTCCGGACAGTAGCCAAGTACCCTACAATTCAATTCAGTTCTGACACTAACTAGCCCCCCAAGACTGCCCTCATTTCAGACACCAGGTGCAAGTATCAGGTCCCCAGGTCACCCATACTTCTGTCCCACTTGGCTGTAAAGTCAGGGGTTCCCACAGCCCCCCTCCTCAGGTTCAATAATGTGCTAAAATGACTCATAGAATTTAGGAAAGCCCTTCACTTGCTATCACCAAGTTTATTACAAAGGATGCAACTCAGGAATGGCCAGACGGGAGAGATGCCCAGGGCAAGGTATTGGGGGGCGAGGGTGGGCACAGAGCTCCCGTTCTCCCTCTGGGAGGACTGCCCTCCCAGCACCTTCATGAGTTCACCAAGTTGGAAGCTCCCTGGACTCCACCATGAAGGGGCCTCCACAGAAGCATGATTGAGCTAATCATTGGCCATTGATGATTAAATCAGGCTGCAGCCCCTCCTCTCCCATAGGGTTCACCGTGGGCCTGAAAGGTTCAAGCTTCTGATCAAGGCTTGGTCTTCCTAGCAATCGGCCCCTTCCTGAAGCTCTAGAGAGACCCAGCAAGAGGCACCTCATTAGAACAAAAGGCGTTCCTGTCACCCTCATCACTGAGGACATCCCCAGTCTTCTTTGCATTGGGCAGAATTCATCTGTCTCTATTTTCCACTCAGAGTTTCTATTTACATTTTCTGTAAGGCTTTGCCCTCTTCACCATGGTGTGTCTCAAGCATTCCAGACATCGGCTGCTTTCCTCCAGAGATGTGGACTCCGTTCCACTCATCGTTGTCCTCACTGCTGCTCCTGGGCCACACGGGAGGTGGTTAATGTTAAGCTGAAGTGGTCCGACTGAATTCAGGGCTCCAGGTGCACCCCACACAGCGACGGGGTGGAGTAGGCTTGTCCCCTTCCTTGCCAGGCACACTCCCTTTTTATGAAGCCAGTGATTCATCACGAACCTTTGATACGCAGCCCCTCACCCAGTCTTCCTCACGGTGTAGTGGAGACAATTTTGGAGTCAAACAAACTTGAGTTTGGGCCACACTCTATCACTTACCAGTTTATGACTCAACTTCTCAGAGCCTCAGTCTCCTGGCGGGTAAGATGGTGCAGATTCCTGCTCTGTAGAACATGGCCCTCCCTGTCCTGTCCCTGTGCAACTTGGATTCATCCTCAAATGTAGGATTTTCCATTGTCCGCACTAAATTTAATCTCATTAGTGTGTCCGTGATGGCTAATTGTCAAGAGGTTTTTTTTCCTTTTTTGACATCTTGATTCTGTCACCTGTCCTATTAGCTAACCCACTGAGAAGCTTTACATTACCTTCAAATGTACTTCCGCTGCCATCTGTGTGTTCTTTCAGATTATTAATTAAAATGAGTGTGACCCCCGGGTGGATCACTGGAGACCTCCCTTACAGCTCACTTGTATGTACCAATTAGTATATTGTGCAGCAGAGGGACAGTCTTTCAGCTTTTTATAAATCAATCTTCCTTCGTGTGGGAGGATTCTCTTATACACTGTTGGGGGATATGTAAATGAGTATAATCTTTTGGGAGGGCAATTAGCAATAATTAAAAATGCGCACACCATTTGGCCAGTAGTTCTACTGCTAGGATGTGTATTGTAACGTTATTTAAAATAGAAAATAAAAGACAAAACCCACCTGGAAACAAGTTTGGCTTCCATCAGTAAAGGAGTAATTACATAAATTATGATACATTTATACAATAGAATGCTTAATAGCTATTAGAAAGAATGAGCCTGGGCGCCTGGGTGGCTCAGTGGGTTAAGCCTCTGCCTTCGGCTCAGGTCATGATCTCANAGCCTCTGCTTTCGGCTCAGGTCATGATCTCAGGGTCCTGGGATCGAGGCCCACATCGGGCTCTCTGCTCAGCAGGGAGCCTGCTTCCTCCTCTCTCTCTGCCTACTTGTAATCTCTCTCTGTCAAATAAGTAAATAAAATCTTAAAAAAAAAAAAAAGAAAAGAAAGAAAGAATGAGCCAGTAGTGTGTGTAATACCTTAGAAAATGTTTAGGGTACTGTTACACCTAAAAGCAGGTTCCAGAATGATTAGTATATATCATGCATTTCCTTAACAGACAAAAAGGTAAATAAGTTCGTCAATATGCAGGAAAGTTTCCAAAAGGATACATAAGAATTAAGCAGTAATTGCTTCTAGAGAATGGAAACCGCAGGTCAGGAAAGAAGTCAGAGAACCTTGACTTGCCACAGCAGGTCCTTCTATGTCATTTACAGATTTTACATATCTCTACTCAACTGTAGTGTTTAATTTTTCTGAAAACATGCATAGTTGCTAAAAACATCAAGGTAGATCTAAATGTACCGATATAGAAATATTTCCAAGATAATTTCTTTCTTTCTTTCTTTCTTTCTTTTTTTTTTACTTATTTGATCTCTACAACCACCGTGGGGCTCGAACTCACGACCCCGACCAAGATCAAGAGTCGCGTGCTCTTCTGACTGAGCCAGCCGGGTGCCCCCTAAGATATTTTCTTTAGTGGAAAAAACCAAGTTTTAGTGTAATAGCTCCACTAGCATCCCATTTATGAAAACAAATTCTATGTGTAGATAGATAACAAATTCTATGTATATGCACATATGTGTTACAAATATTTGTGTGTATGTGGACATGGATGTGAACACGTGATGTGTGCACGTGTGTATACAGCAAACACACCTTTGTAAATGCATACAAAGGTCTGAGACTATCCACACTGACCTGGTAGCATGGCTGTCAAAGGAAAAGGATGTGAACAGGGACGTGGAGGACAGGAAGAGACAGATTTTACTTTATGTGTGGTTTCACTTTTTTCAACCAGCTTATATTTATTTGCATTTGCAATTCAAAAGTCTTTAGTGTATATTTTTTTAAGTCCCTCTTCTTTACTGCCAGCATTCTCTCAGCAATTTAAACCTAGAAACTGAAGTAAAGTCCGTTTAAATGCATTCTCTCATTAATTGAGCTCACTCTGGAAAAGACTCTGAAAACTCCCAGGTGTCGTACAAACCTAGGGCTCTCATCTGTAGTCCAAGTGTGCGGTGCCGATCCCCCGCTTCAAGTCCAACACCAGCAAACATTCAGATAAAATGAGGGTGTTATATGTGGATTTTGATTACATTCTCCTCAAAATATCCTGGCCAGATTCGTTCAGTCCTCCTCCTTCACATCCCACAAGTATAAATGGGGTAACAAGATAAAATAAAAATAAATTAAATTAAAAAGACAGTGGCTTAGTCGGTTAAGCGTCCCACTCTTGGTTTTGGCTCAGGTCACGATCTCAGGCTCCACGCTCAGCAGGGAGTCCTTTCTCCCCCAGCTTCCCCCTACTCTCACTCTCAATCGCAAATAAATCTTTTTTTTAATATATTTTATTGATTTATTTGTCAGAGAGAAAGAGAGTACACAAGCAGGGGGAGCAGCAGGAAGAAGGAGAAGTAGGCTCTCCGCTGAGCACAGGGCCCGACGTGGGGCTCACTCTCAGGACCCTGGGATCCTGACCTGACCCGAAGGCAGATGCTTAACCGAAGGAGCCACCAGGCATCCCTCAAATAAATAAAATCTTAAATTAAAAAAAAAAAAGACAAGGCAACAAGGAGTTTTTGTGGGCTTTGGAATTTGATGCAGGGATGATTCAGGATTTCTTAGTCTCAGGACTCATTTAACACTGTGGGCATGTTCAGGCATGTCTGCAGCATAGAAAAATTTGAGTTTAATACTCTTCATAGTATCTTTTAGCAAACGTTTATCTAAAAGGGCATAAAACCACTATGAGTGTTTGCAGTGTTAATCTGTAATTGTTTGGCAAATTTCCTCCAAAATTGCTTGTCGATGTCAAATAAATAGTGTTCCTGGTGTTATTGTCACCTTAAATGTTGTAGACAAATTTCTATGGCTCTGAAATCCTCTGTAAAACAGATCATACTTGAAAGACCTGAGGTTTATTGCAAAATTAGAGCCACAAGTAGGCACTACTATGCCCACTCCAGAACCACTAAACGGAAAATGCCTGAAACGCTAGTTGCTGGTCAGAGGACAGGGAACAACTAGAACTCTCCACATCTTGCTAATAGTGTAAGTTGGTGCATCCCCTTTGGAATTTTAGCAGGATCTACTAGAATTGAACATCTGCCTCCTCTGGTCCCAGGCTGTAGCAGTGAGTGCTTATGGCCACCAAAAGACGGATACACGACTATTCACGTGACTTTATTCTCAACGACCCCAAACTGAAGACAACCCACAGGTCCATCAGCTGGAGGGCGAATACATACACTGGGGACTCGCCACATGGCAGTGGGAGAGAGTGAACTTGTTACATCCCCAACATGGATGAACGTCACCGACGTGGTGCCGAAGGACAGACCCGACTCAGACAAATATACACGATATGATTTCGTTTCTTTGAAGTTCAAGAGCAATCAAAACAAGTCGTGGTGATAGAAGTCAGGGCAGTGGTTACCTTTCATAGTGTGACTGGGTACTGACTGGGCAAGGGGAGGGAAGGAAGCTTCTGGGATACTGAAAATCTTTTCTCTCTTGATCCAAGGAATGGTTCCAAGGGTGTCTACATATTTTTAAAATCATTTATTATTCACTCCAGACTTGTGCCCTTTTCTGCCCGCTTCTGGTTCTTAACCACCAGAAAGCAGAGTTCATTTTCGGAGCTGCCGTAGCAGAGCAGTCTTGGGCAGAGGGCGCTTTTTGTTGTTTCTGTGCTTTGATCTCCTGTCTTTGTCAGTTCCTGTGTGTGTTCTTGTCTTTACGCCTCATCACATGTCTCACTCCGCGAGACTCACAACTTTTTCGGTGTTGGCGTTCCCCGGCCCCCGACTTTAGTTAAGGATTCGGTGCAGACAAAAGTTAAATAGGTAGCTTTTTGATCATTTAAAAAAAAAAACCTCATAATTGATACTTTGCCCTTGATAGAGATTCGGGGCATGCCACCGGCCAGAGTCCCGCCTATGACTCTGAGGCGCTCCTCCGATGTGATTCCATCCTGCGGTTGCTCGTGTTCAGACCTCTGGGAGGGGAGAAGCCCGACTCAGTGCTGCAGAAGATCTAGGGTGTGGGGTCAGCATTTACGCCCTTTGACCCCCTCGGCAATCTGTGAAGCCTATAGACCTCTTCCCAGAATATTTTTGAGTGCCTAAAACAAAATACACAGGATTACAAAGGAAAACAGTTGTGTTGAGATAGTTACCAGAGAGGCGCCTGGGTGCCTCAGCAAGTTAAAGCATCCAATTCTTGATTTCAGCTCAGGTCATGATCTCAGGGTCATGAGATCGAGTCCTGCATCAGGCTCATGCTCAGCTCGGAGACTGTTTAAGATTGTCTCCCTCCTTTCCCCACTCCTGCAGGCTCTGTCTAAAAAAAGGAAAAGAAATAGTTATCAGATGGATTTTTAAAACCTAGTTTATGTTACAGTAATATATGTCCTTTTTTATTAGTACATTAAATAACAAATCCAGCAGCAGGGCTTACAGCTATTACAGTTTTGAACCGTGAAGATTGTAAACAGTGTTCAGGATATTGCAGCCACTATAGTGAGTTCTGAAAATATCTGTGATTTGTGTGTGTGTGAGAGAGACATGGTTACCAGGGCAGTTTGTTCTACTGTAGTTTTGTGTTGTTGGTGTTGTTTTGACATATATTTATAATTGAAAGAAACAATTTTTTTTAAGATTTTATTTTAAAGTCATCTCTGCACCCAACGTAGGGCTTACACTTAAAACCCTAAGATTGGGAGTCTCATGCTCTATCCACTGAGCCAATCAGGTGCCCCAAGAAACACTACATTTTTGTTAGAAGTTAGGGAAATAAAGATTTTTTTTTTCCTTGCCCACATTTCCTGTCCTCCCTGGATTCTTTTTAGAACCCCTGGCATAGAGCATTGCTTCTCAAAGTTGAGTGTTTCTCATTGTCACCTGGGATGCTTGTGAACCTATAGATTCTAGGGCCCCACCCACAGAGATCCTGAGGAGGAGGTCTAGAATGGACCCAGGGTGATATTTTAACAAATCTGGAAGCACAGAGCCAAGATCTGGTGCTGTGCCTTCAAGTTCGGGAAGCTCCAGAGGACTAAGTTCCTGGTTCCTTCAGAGCCTCCTCTCCAGGCTCTGCTGATGGTGTCTAGGATCTCAGGTCTTGGGACAATGGCACCAACCACAGTGGCATCTAACTGGCGAAGGCTAGGTGCCTGAGCTGGACGTCACCTGTGTCTGGTCAGCTGATGCCTAAGGCTGACTGGTGGACTCCAATGTCGTGCCGCAGCTGCACGTGGCCCGTGGCATAGTGGACTATGGATCGGCATTGCCAGTGGTTTATGACTATAGAGTGATTACTATTGACAATGAAATTCTACCAGGAGCAAAATCCAATTATGTGCTCTTCTTGCGTCACACCAAAAGGTCAAAACTAAGAGGCAACATCTTGAACAGGGGATCAACATTAACATCCCCAATGAGGAGCAGATGGATGTCTTGATGTACGATAAGCTGAGAAGGACAAGCCCCACTTGTGGAGCGGTCTGACCCGGTATGCACGTCCTGCCCCTCATCATGGGGCAGCATCAGACAAACCCAGAAGGAGTCATGCTTGATTTTAAAAAAGAAGAGGGGAGGTGTGTGCCTTATTCTTTAAAAATGTCGGTGTTGTAAAAGGCAGAGTCTGTGGAATGTTCTATAAGAAGGGAATCTGAAGGGACCCGACAACTCCATCGTCCCGCACTCGAGGGAAAATACTTTAAATGACATTTTTAAGTCAATTGACAAAATTGGAATGCAGATGGTAAATTAGAGGTACCATATCCATGTTAAATTTATAAAAGTTGGTAAAGCTATATTGTGATTATATAAGAAGATACCTATTCTTGGGAAATACACACTGAGGCACTTAGGGATAAAGTGTTGTTATTGGTGCATCTTAGTCTTAAATGTTCAGAAAAAACTGTGTGTGTGTGTGTGTGTGTGTGTGTGTGTGTGTGTGTGTGTGTGAGCAAATGAATAAATGGAATAAAATAGTCACAGTAGATAAATCTGTTAAAGGGTATACAGATGCTCTGCACAGTCCTACTCCTGCAACTTTTATGTAAGCTCAAAATTATTTCCAAATTANACCTGAGCTTCAGCTTCTAGAGGTCTTCGGAAACTAAATGAGCTACCAGAAAGAATCAGAATGAGATTTTCCAAACAAGATCAGAAAGAGAGTTGGGAAAGCCAGGAAGGGTGTGCAATTAAAGGATTAGAAAGTGATGTGATAGGGCGCCTGGGTGGCTCAGTGGGTTAAAGCCTCTGCTTTCGGCTCAGGTCATGATCTCAGGGTCCTGGGATCGAGGCCCGCATCGGGCTGTCTGCTCAGCAGGGAGCCTGCTTCCCCCTCTCTCTCTCTCTGCCTGCCTCTCTGCCTCCTTGTGATCTCTCTCCCTCTGTGAAATAAATAAATAAAATCTTTTTAAAAAAATAAATAAAAATAAAAAAATAAAAAAATAAAAAATAAAAATATATATATATATACATTGAATCAGCTGGTTTTTTAAAATTCAAGAAAATTCAATAAAAGCACAATAATGCTAAGAAACATTACCTACTTTTTTTTACTCCTTGAGGAGTAAAATAGCAGAACATAAAAAAGAAGACAGACAATGATGTAATGGTTAAAATTTTTTAAAAGGAAAAAAACAACCTTCCAAGTTTGGCCCTGACTCAGTTCGAGCTCCACTGCTTATGAGCTTGGCGACCTTAGGCAGCATAGCTGAAGTGTCTGAGCCTCACTTTCTTCATCTGAAAGTAGGGGATAAAATAAAATCTATGTCATAAAGTTGGTGGAGATGTTATGGAGCTAATGGATATAAAGTACCCTTAGAGCTCCCTCAATGAGTGTCAGTATTTCCAGAGCATGAGAGAGACAGAAAGTATCCTAATTCACTTTATAAGTAATAGAACTCTGAAAGCATGACAGTAATTCATACAGAAAAGAAACCTACAAGCTCCATCTCACTAACAAATATGATATGTAATTCATTTTTTTAAAAAATCCATCAGTGTATCAAAAGAATACTATACACCATGACTTAGTAGGATATATTCCAGAAATTTAAGAACCATTCAGCATCAGAAGAGCCAGTAGTATAATTCATTACGTTACTATGATTGTTCCCCCATTTAACGTATTCTCTCAAGAGTTGCCAAAAAAACTTTCAGTGCAATTCGGTATTGATTCCTAAGAATGGCCTCTTTGTAAGCTCGGAATGGAAGGAAACTCCCTTCGGCATGATAAAGCAAGTGACCACAAACGTCTAGGAAATCACCAGAGGCGTACTGGAATCAGAAAAGTATGTTCCAGTCATCTGCCGTGTACACATGGGACAAAGTAGTACCCATGGCCAACAGAGGTTCAGTATGATTGCATTTTGGTAAGAAAAATACATTTGTATGTCCGTGTGAGAACAAAATGTTAGGAAGCCATACCAAATCATTCATGGTGACTACCTTTGGAGAGAGGATTCAAATTATTCATTGTTTATCCATAATTTCCCCCATTAACTGTGTTACCTCATGACACACTTTTAAAATTCTACAAAAAAAATAGGAAGCCAAATAAGAGGCCACAGAGATGTATTCCAGGCCTGTTACAGGGGTACCAAACAGAAGGGCGTGCCTCTAGGGGGCACCAACTCCCAAATATTTGGAAGCTTCGGCCCAGAAAGGAGAGAAATATCATGTTTATACTCAAGTTGGAAATAGCTGAGTCCGCTGGTTCACTCGGTTCTTTTTCCTCTACCCCGGGGACCTTCCGAACGCTGCTATGATGTGGCTGTGGTGTCTTGTCTGACGGGAACATGTGCTCACAGGCCTGTTTGTACGCTTTTGACAATGACTTCTCTGGTTCTTAGGCCCCTGGTTCACTGCCTGCTTCTTGTTTACTTTCTGAATAAGCCTCTTAATGGCATGATTTTGTTCGATTACAGAATGCAACCGCTCTGCCTGGGACGTGGCGAAGAACAGACGTGCACTTGGAGAACCCAGAATACCACACCAGGTGGTATTTCAAGTATTTTTTAGGACAAGGTAACTATGCCATTGTGGTGGTTGGAAAGAAAGGATACTCAAGATGCAAATTACGTGTTGGTGTAATTTTTTTCTAGTGCCCCAAAAAGTATGAAACTAACCAGTTTAGGGACACTAATATCAGGTTAATAGTCCGCTTTGTCAATGGAAAGATTCAATTCAGTCTCAGTCCTAAGATTTTTCATATATATTTATATATGAAACTATATATATATATAGTTATATATAGAAACTGCATATAAATATATATGGAGAGAGAGAGAGAGATAGGTTTTTTGGTCAGTTGTTTTTGTCCCTTGGGAGTTAAAGGGGGATCCGATCATGTAAATATCTCTTTGAGATGTAAGAAGAATTTGCAGGGTAGAAAACATCTTTAGACCTAACAAGGCAAGTGCCCTGTCTATAGTGAGTTTTAAACACTTAGTACAAGCAATGAGACAAAAAAAAAAAAAAAAAAGACCCCTGAGCTCCAGGACCACTACAGAACTGGAGAGGTGGTGTCCCGTAGGCTCTGGTGACAGGCATTTTTCACCCACCACGTGCCAGGCAGTTACACTGACAAAGGCAGTCATTCTCCCTGCCCTCGCGGAGCCTCTAAAATGGGTCTGAACCCTGGTTCTGCCATTCTTAACCACAGAACCTTACGCTGGTCACTCTCTACTTCTCTGAGACTTAATTTGCTTCTCTGTAAAGTGGAGGGGTTACTATCGCATAGCGAATAGGTTTGGGTGAACAGGAGTTTCAGTGAGATGCGCTGGAGAAAGAGCCAAGCACCATGCCTGGCACAAAGCAAGAGCTCAGTCATTAACAGTGGTGTACATTAAAAGTGAAGGGCTCGGTGAACATATGTGGGAAGGCGGAAAGCGGGAGTGTGGCTAACGACAGGAGAGACTGGGAGGGAAGAATAATCGCTGTTTCAGGATTCAGGAGGTACATAAATTGCTCCTCAGGCTAATGCATGTGTTTATAGAAGTGATGCGGGGACTATGTAATGAGAGTGATCAGACCCAAACGACATCTTTTCAAAAATCTGGTACTGTTTTATTCTAAGAAGTTCACTTACTGGATAAGGCGTATTTCTTTATAAAGAAAGAAATCAGTGGGAAAGTTGCTATCCTCCCAAATGCTTGAAAGCATAGTGCCCAGAACAGTGGTGATTTCCGAGAAAACTGGTGCCATCAGTTCAGATGCCAGGACACTCAGAGTTAAGGTAGGCTCTGGAGTTGGTGGATTCAGGGGCTCGGTGCTGCCATGAAGGCTAGCCCTCCTCAGGTCACAAGGTGATTGCAGCACTTCAGACATCACTACTAGACACCGTCCATGTCCAGAGGAAGGAGAAGGCCATCTTCAGGAGTCAGGAAGCCTTTCCAGAAACTGCCTGACCCATTTCTCCTCCTGTCTCGTTGGCCAGAATTGGTCACATGTTTGTTTCTGAACCGGTCACTGCCAAGGGGAATGGGAGCGTGATCAGATTCTTCTGGAGCTGGGTTTGGGATTCTTGTTCCCTGCTTATGTGGGAAAGAAAAATTGTCTGCTCCCACCAGGGCCTGGAAGAACCAGTGCATCTTCACTGTTCTAAACCCGTCTCTTTTCCAGTCCATCAGAATTACATTGGAAATGATGCCGAGAAGAGCCCCTTCTTTCTGTCTGTGACCCTCTCTGACCAAAACAATCAGCGTGTCCCTCAATACCGAGCGATTCTTTGGAGGAAAACAGTAAGTACCTGGCTTGCAGCTGCAGCATCACCACAGCCCAGTTTGATTAGTGTCTTTGTCAGACTGGTTCAGGTGAGTCTTTCTCTATGAGGTTCTTTGAGTTTGGATATTCAGGATTATACGATTCAGAGGTGGGGCCTTCAAGGTCCGAGTGTAACCACAACTTGCCCCATAAGAGCCACTACCTGGACATGCCCATTCCCTCCACCTCTGGCCGGTGGAATACAGAAATGTGTTGTACAGAGTATTAACCTTAGCTGTTACTGAGTCTGAAACTGACCAGCCAGCTCACCTTCAACTGAAAGAAACAAAATGTATTGGAGGAATAGAATGCTGATATAGGGTACAGCCCACAGTGTGCTCCTGTTTCCCTGGGTCATTCAGTCAAGCACTGAATCAGCTGTGCTTCTAGAATTTCTTTGAGGCTTAGCCCCTTTCATCAATTTCCTGATGTAGGAAGATGACTCGACACTTAGCAAGACAAGCACCACCTGTCCGTGGTGGCCTGTGGGGACAGTGATCTGAATGAAGGCAAGTCCTTTCAACTCAGGAATGCAGGCCTCTGTAGCTCAGGAAAATTCTCTTATATTCACTCTCACGGCTTTTCCTTATCTTTTCTGATTTTTTCAGTAATTCTTAGAGTTGATCTCTTTTCTCATTATTTTCTTCCCTTGGGTTTCTTTTTTTTTTTTTTCCTTCCTTTCTCAGAGAATTTTTTCATAGGCATTACGGACACTGGAAAGAACAGAGGGTTTGGAATTACGCAAACCAGGGTCAAATTACATCAGTAGCAAATTCATTTGTGTCAGTTTGAGAAAATTGCTGATGTTCTCCATTTTCTTCTTTGTAAACTGGGAAGAAGTCTGGGCTGTGACTCACAGGGTGCTGAGGACTATGTTAAGTGAGATCTTGTTTGGAAAATCCACATTTACACGGCGTCCCAAATCATCAAATCTTAAAATGCTTAGACACCTGAAGGATAGAACATTTTACTCTTGAATCAGTGAGTACAGTGTATAGTTAAGAAACAATGAAATAAATCACACTCAGAAAATCTTAGTCCTGTTATGCAGTTGTCTTGCTTTATGGGCGCATTTGTTGAAAGCCATTACCTAGGGGTGCTGGGTGGCTTAGTTGGTTAGGCATCTGACTTCAGCTCAGGTCATGATCTCAAGGCTCCCTGTTCAGTGGGGAGTCTGCTTGTCTCTCTGCCCCGGCCCCCACTTGTGCACAGTCTCTCTCTCTCTCAAATAAATAAATAAAATCTTTAAAAAAAACACACACATTTGCATGCATGCGTACATATACAGCAACTTCAGAAAGCCCAGAATTTCTAGGAACCATTACAGAGTAGACTGTAGTTAGAAACTTTTGTGATAATTAAAAATAGTGATAGTACTAACAATAAAATCTAACATTTATTGAGCACTTACTGTATGCCACATGCTATACTAAGTTTTCCCAAGGCGTTATCTCAATAGGTGTTATTGCAAGTTAGGGAGGTTAAATGATGTGGCTGAGGCCACATGCCAGAAGGTGGCAGGCCAGGCGGAACCCAGGACTGCACGCTGAGCTGTGAGCGCTGCACATAATTAATTCTGCATGTAATTCTTTGACTCATGCTGTCTCTTTGCCTAGACGGTGAGCTCCATGAAGGTAGGGGAACGTAACTGCTTTGTTCTCACCCAGCCCGGTTCATGACACGTAAAAGTAGCTCCAGAAGTATTTATTGAAGGAATTAATGAATGACACCAAAGTCCCACCTAACCTGTGCCCTCTGCTGCCTCTGTTTTTATGAATGTGCAGGTTATGTTGCAGAAATTTTTCTCTTTTTAAGCAGGTTTAAGGTAAAAATCTGATGTAAACCTGAGTTAGCTTTTAACTCGTGAACCATTTCCTGCAGAGGGGTTTTGGCTCTCGGCGCTCTCCTCATGTCACTGAAGGGGGCGGTCAGTCTTGCCAGCGTCGGAGCCGTCCTGGATGAGAGGTGATGCACCAGTGTTGCAGGGCTGTGTGCCTGTTCTTCTCAAGTGCACCCATGACAGCCTTTGCCCATCACTCACCTAATGAGGAGTGATCGTTGATCGTGCCCTTGTCCAAAGCCTCTTATCTTCTGCACCAGGAAGACTGTTTTCTGGCCTGTTTGGTTCTTTTAAGATTTTATTTATTTAATTGAGAGAGAGAGAGAGAGCGGGGGGAGTGGGGGCAGAGGCAGAGGGAGAAGCAGGCTCCCCACTGAGCAGGGAGCCTGACAACGATAACGTAGAGCCTGATCCCAGATCCCTGGGATCATGACCAGAACCAAAGGCAAATGCTTAACTGACAAATCCACCCAGGCCCCCCGGCCTGTTTTTGGTTTTGTTTTAACTTATTTATTTAATGTTTGCTAATTACTCTATTCCAGTCTCTCTGGCTTAAATATTCTCTGTGGATGACTCTGCCTCTTTTGGACAGTCTTTCCAATTTCTTTCCCCTCCCCCTGCTCCTCTTGAAGTTGCTGTTTGGGTGCCTGGGGAGAGGGCTTATGGGATCTCGTGGTGGCAGGATGAGAAGGCCTTGAGTCCACGTGGGGACCTCTGGGTTCTTTCTGGGTTCTGTTGCCGACCTGGTCTCTGAACTAGCAACCATCGAGAGCTAACTGGTCCCCTCTGGCCTTTTTGGGTCACTGGAAAGTATCATCACTGAAATCCATGGTCCCAGCCATTTGCCCCTTGTGGTGAAATCACTGCTTGCTATGACCTCTGGGACCCAATCCCAAGTATCCGCTAGTCACTGAGCCTCTCAGCTCTGTCCTTGTCACTGGGCAAGACACGGAGGAGGTGGGTAGGGAGGGGCAGAAGCCTTGCTTTAGGCTTACATTTCTTTTCTTTTCTTTTTAAGATTTTATTTATTTATTTGACAGAGAGAGATCACAAGTAGGCAGAGAGGCAGGCAGAGGGAGAGGGGGAAACAGGCTCCCTGCTGAGCAGAGAGCCTGATGCGGGGCTCCATCCCAGGACCCTGAGATCATGACCTGAGCGGAAGGCAGAGGCATTAACCCACTGAGCCACCCAGGCGCCCCTAGGCTTATGTTTCTAATCTTGCTGACCATCCACGCTTGAAGCTGCTGAGTTAACTGCCCCCATCAGGTTCAAACAGGTTTTACCTGAACTTCAAGATGCCTGAGGAAGGCCATGCCTGGGAAGTGATCCCCTCCTCCAAATATTCTTAGGCGTCTCCAGGTCTTATCTTGGTATATTTGCAGTGTCCCTCACCCTCTCTGAGGCCTGCCCTCTGAACGGCAGAATCAAGGGCCCCAGCATCCAACCCCTTAGCTTTCCTCCCTTCCTTCTTCCTTCCTTCCACCAAAACAAGAAAGGGCAGTTTCATACTTCCGCCATCTTTCTGGAATGGATTTTCTCAGCATCCTGCCTTCTTCCTCCGGGCAGTGACATCCACTCCACCTCCTGACCTGGGAAGGTTGCCGGGTACTGGAGAAGGGAGGCTGGGACAGATACTGGGGAATTTTGCTTATTTAATATCTAAAGATGCTGTCTCTGTTACAGGATCAATTGTGATAAACACTCTGAAGGAAACAAAGGCAGAATGATATGGGAGGCCAACTTCAGATCAGGGAAAGTTTTTCGAGGAGGTGACATTTAAAGAGACCAGCAGGAGGAAAGGGAACTAGCCACATAAAGAGTGAGGGAGGGTACCTGGGTGGCTCAGTCAGTCAAGCATCTGCCTTCAGCTCAGGTCGTCATCCTTGGGTCCTGGGATCGAGCCCCATGTCGGACTCCCTGCTCAGTGGGGAATCTGCTT
Organism: Ailurus styani; assembly: GCA_002007465.1. Taxonomy (NCBI): domain Eukaryota; kingdom Metazoa; phylum Chordata; class Mammalia; order Carnivora; family Ailuridae; genus Ailurus; species Ailurus styani. The sequence continues at coordinate 3,578,342 of LNAC01000009.1, read as the reverse complement.
CTCTCTCTCCCTCTGCCCCTCCGTCTGCTTATGCTTTCTCTCTCCCTCACTATCTCTCTCTCTCATGCAAATAAATAAATAAAATCTTTTAAAAAATTAAAAAAAAAAAAGAATAGGGGAAGGAGCAGGCAGGGAACATTCCAGAAAGAAGGAACAAGGAAGGCAAGACGAATGAGGAGCTCTGGAACCCTTCTTGCTGGCACTAGGAGAAGTCAAGAGGAGCAAGTTGACCGCAGGATCCCCGTGAAAGCAGCAGGGCTGGCCTAATGAGTCTGTCCCCCTCCATCGAGAAGTACGGGGCCTTCTCCTGAGCATCGGACCCAGTCCCTGCATCGCACGGCAGGGCAAGCATGTGCCACCAGCTGCAAGCGGCGATGCTAAAGGGATGAGAGGGACTGAAAAATCAAAGCAGAGCTTGGCAGGAGGGGTCCGTTGTAAAGCCCCTTTGGGTCCAAAACTAGTGCTGGAGGCTGCAGGAAATTCGAAGAAGCCACGTGCCTCCACCGTGAGCTCACATTTTATCCGCAAACAGACATATAGCTCAATGTGTGAACCCTGGTTTAAACAGTCTTGTCTCTCTGTGCTGTGTTTCTTCTAAACACAAAGAAAAGGCTTTTTAAAAATGCACAAAAACCTTCATACTTACTGTAAATTCCACGCAGTGAAGCTAGTAACAAGAAGAGGCTCAAAGTCCAACTACTGAGGGATAATAACTGCCAGCAGCCTTAGAGATACCAGCTGCCATGTGCGCACGCACACACACACGCACACACGTGCGCGTGCACACACACCCCCTCCACGTAAAGGGGGAGATGCCCGACTCGCACTTCCACATCCTTGCAGTGCTCATTTAGAGAGGAAGAAACATAGTTTAAATAGTAAACACAGAGGGGTGCCTGGCTGGCTCAGTGGGTAGAGCATGTGACCCTTGACCTCAAGGTTGTGAGTTCAAGCCACTGGTTAGTTATGGAGACTACTTAAATATATATATATATATATATATATATATATAGTAAACACAGAAAAAATATAAAAATACATGTTATGAAAACCTCTCTCAAAGATTTACGTGATTTCTAGTTCAGAAAACCTTCAACATGGAGATACCACATGTAGGTCCCATTGAACATGCAAAGACTGCTTTCTTCTCATTGTCTTTGAGGCCAGTCTGACTCTTGACTCAGAGACCAAACCGCTTCTCATCTCAGTCAGATGGCTCCTCTGCTCACCGCACCTCTGACCCCAAGGGCCCGCCAGTCCGTGCTTTGAGGAGTAAAGCTTAAATCCATACTGTTGGGTCTGGGGGATGGAGAGAGATGCTGTCCAGACTGAGCAAGATTTTCCCCACCATAGAATGTGTATCTTCATATGTCGATCCATAGATTCTTTTAAATGGCCAGGGAAGGCTCTTTCAGAGATGGAAATGGCCAAACTTCTCACTGATCCGGTGTTTTGACTTTCCAGGGTACCCAGAAAATATGCCTTCCATACAGTCCCACGAAAACTCTCTCTGTGAAGTCCATCTTAAGGTGAGTATCAAGAATAGGGACCCAACACCAGGAGCCTTTAGAAGTATTTTTCTCCTGCAGTCATTCCGATGTCACTTTTCTACTTTCTGGAGCCCCGACCACATCGCAGGCATTTTGCTAAGCCTCCAACACACAGTCCCCCCTGCCGTCTTCCCAGCAGCTCTGCAGGACGGGGCACTGCTGTCACCCCGCTGTGCAGAGGCGGAGGGGGAAGTGCAGAGAGAGGAAGACCACACAGCCAACTCCACTCTCCCGCATCTCCAAACTGCCTACGTAGCCTGCTCCTTTCTTCTTGCATGCGTGCACATACTTCAGTTTCATAAGGAAAATCAAGAAATATTTTTCCTCTCATTTTCCTGCTTTGAAATAGAAACTTACACGTCAGCAAATGTGTCTTAGAGAAGAATGTGCTTATTCTTTGCAAAGGGAGAGTTAAATGAATAGATGGTCTAGCTGCTCTGCGCTCAGCTGCCGCTCCGGCCCCCACCTTGCCGTCCCCCTCCTGGCTGTACCGTGCTGGACAGCAGACCCCCCCCCCCGACCCCCAGGGAATGCCACCACTCAGGCGGCACCTGTTGCTGCATCCAGTCCAGCTGAGAGGTTGCTTCATAGTGACGGCAGCTTGTTTGTCGGGCACTGTGCTAAATGCTCTGTGGTCATTCTCTTAGTAAATTTTTAAACCAGCTCCGCAAAGTAGTCCCATTATTACCTGCACTCCACCAAGGAGGAATCAGAGCCTCAGAGAAGTGAAGGGATTTGACAAAGATCCCACAGCTGGTATACTACAGAGCTGAGATTTGAACCCAGGTCCCTAGCATCCCTGCGCTTGGGCCGTTAGCCACCAAGGCCCACATCATGGGAGTAGGAACGCTTGTCCCAGGGCCCTGGCACTTTACTCTCTTCGTCTGCAACTAGGTGTTGGGAAGAGATGGTGTTTTCAGTGTCCCCGCTGCAATGCACGCTTGTCACCTCTTCGAGTGACAGTCGCGACTCCCATCGGTCGGGGGCTGCGTCTGGCTGGTGAAAGGGCCGCCGAGATTCAGAAGCAAAAATTTTTAGATCTCCTCTTCAAGCTTGCTTTGGTCTCCAAATTGCAGACCTTCTCCTTTCTGCTCTCAGCCGTCTGATTTTTCTCCCAAGCAGTCTGAAACCTGAGCTATGAAAGCATCAGTGAAGAGGTTAACGTCTTTATTAAGCACAGAAATATCTTGCTGCTTCTAAGGAGCTATAAATCCTAACTGGCTTTGAGAGGAATACTTAGAATTACAGCGGCTGAAGATTTCTGTGGCTTTTTTTTTTCTTAAAAAGAAGTTACTCTAGCGCCTTTCTTCTTTATATATGAAGACATTTCATTTCGTTATGATTTCATTTAGTTACGTGAGTAGGACCTCCGCTTCTCGGCCCCCCACTCATGGGGGAGCAGAGCAGAAAACATTTCGTTAAAGATGCAGAAGATCAGAACTTCTATAGCTGCTGCTGATAGAAAAAAAATTTATATTTGTTACAATCTTGAACTTGAAAATGTAAAAGGAAATGAAAATATAAATATAGTACTATGGAGTCAGGTAAGTCTGGGTTCAAATCTTGGCTCTATTACTCACCAGCTTTGTTACCCTAGTTCAGTTTCCTCACCTTTAAAATGGGGATAAAATGTTTCACATAAACAATTAATTTAATGGGGATGAAATAGCACTTGACTCACAGAGATTAAATGAGGTCATCCATGGAAAGCATTTAGCAGGCTGCGTGACATTGTAATAAGTACCCTGTGAGTATTAGCTATTATTATGTTTACCTTACAAATACAGGACTCCTAGATGAAAGCGGCCTTAGGGATCATGCATCTCAGCTCCCTGTTTTACCTCTAGAGGAACTTAGGCTCAAGGAGGTTGACGTTCTAACATGAAAGGACCATCTTATTAAGAAGGGCCTTTTGCCCTAAGTGGTGGAGGGATTGCCAAAGGAGGAAAGAGACACCAGATAGGCTTACTTACATTTCATTTGATCATTACTTGCTACATAAACATCAATGAACCACTTTTTCGATAAATAAAAGTAAGAATCTTGGAGGTCAGTCAGGCGGCCTGAAACGTGCTCCTGATCGTCCCTTCCTCTCCTATTAGATGAGTGTCATCAAGGGCCAGTTATATAAGTAAAGTACCATGTGGTGTTTGGTTACTCTCATGTATTCATTCATTGAGCACCCTGGGGGATCACTGATGTCCTGAATGCCCAGCCCTGCAGGGAATCCAGCTATGATTTTTCTAGGAGATATTATTTCGTTTCTCTGAAGCATGGAGACTCACTCCGAGTTAAGTTTCCACCATGCTGTGGCTCATTCTGTCCTCTCTATTTCAGTGCCATGAACCTGGACAAATTTGAGAAAGGCCCCAGAGAAATTTTTCATCCCGAGATCCAAAAGGTAACAGAATTTTATGTCTCCTGATGGTGTATATTGGATCACAGCGTTTGAGGGGAAGGGACAGAGCTTCGGTGATTCTTAGCCTTGGATCCAAGCCTAACCAGAACTACCTGCGGGGCTTTTTTTTTTAAATAGTAAAGCACAAACTATTTATTGAGCTCTAACTCACATAGACCACTGTGCAGGGTACCATAGAGAATAGAAGGTATCCAGAATGCATCCTGTTTTCTCAACCCCTACTGCTAAGGAAAAGCAATCTGCCTTGGAAGGAAAAAGTTTAGAGTCACAATCTAGGTAAAGGGCCATCAGAAAAATGTCAGGCAAAATTTGTCTTGTTTTAATCGGTATAGCTTTGAAATTCCCCCCTTGAAACTTACACGTGCCGCCGTCACATAGCGCCAGCCATGTGTCAGAGCTGAGCTTCAGGGAGGTGAGGAAACCAGGGCCAGGTGACTGGGAAGAGGCTGGAGAGGCAGGTTGGAATTCCATCCAGGAGGCAGCAGGGAGCCTGCCGAGTCTTTAAGTGGAGGAGCTTCATGCTTAAGTCTGCTTTTCAAGAAAATAAGTCAGAGGGTACGAGGTTAGGAGCGTGAGCAGTCTTTGCTTGCATGCTTTTAAAATAGCTTTTGAAGTTACCAGCTTTCGGCTTACCCCCAAGTACAGAGTGTTGTGAATCCCCGTATCTTCTGTTTTCATGTAGTGTTTAAAATAGTATATGTACTCTGACTCAGAAGGAACCGAGGCCAACATGGGTTGCGTTCGGTTAAACTTTAAGCAACTTGAAACCGTGCGATGCTTAAAAACTAATTCTTGATATTGAATTTTAAAGCGACTTAGAATTATAAATATGCCTCCATCCGTGTGCCTTTATCACTTCATCTGTACAGGTTCTCATATTCTTAATCCTTTCCTTCTTGGAGCCTGGGCGGGGCCCCCAGACACAGGCCCTAAACCCCACGGAGCCCCCACGGGATGCTGCTTTCTGCCTCCTAAGCGTGGGCCCTCAGAGGACTTCATGTCTGCCCAGGCCTCCCTGTCTGCTTTCCCTCTTCCACGGAGTCAAAGAGGACAAGGAAGCAGGATATGACAACCTTCTGCCTCTTTGTATTATAACTCTCTGCCTATTTTTCACCAAACAAAAGACACCTTCCACTTCCCCGACATCTGTGTTTTGACTCTCTTTCCCTTCACAAGGGGCTGCCCACGCGCTTTCCCGCCATCCCGGGTGTGTGAGGATGCACGTGTGTGTGCCCCTCGGGGGTGGCGTTTTCACGGCTGCCACCGGCTTTCTCTAGGTGCGTCCGAGGAAGCCCGGAGCCACAGGTGTCGGGGAGAGGAGGAAGGGAACGGTCTTGGATCCAAAAAGTAAACAGAAAATAAACCACATGATAAAGAAGGCATCTTTCCACCAAGCGGGAAGGTGGCTGGTGCTATTTAAAAATGTTATTCGTCTGTTTCTGGCTGCTATACCACAGTTACGTTTTTCTTGGCCCAAACCTTTCCAGAAGCAACGTGTGAGAAGCTAGCTTTAAATAGATAGAGAAATCTGGGTGTCTGTGTATTTTTTCCAGCTGCTATGCTTCATCTTTGTTTTCAGGGACTTGTGCTATAATGTGACTTTCCTAGATGACCAGGTAGTTGACAAAAATCCGTACAACAAAACTGGAGTATTTTAAGCCCCTCTGGGGGGTTGGGCCTGGGGAGGGGTATACACGGGAGCTTGGCTTTCACAGAAAGTCAAAATAAAATCATCACTGTTAAGCATGGACATAACTTTCAAAATTTGGTTTGATAGGACTTGCTGGTTCTTGAAGAACAAGAGGTAAGAAATTTTATGAAATTTTACGTTCCTGGTACGTTCTGCCTCTGTGTTTGTAAATGTGCTTCTCCCTTCACCCCGACATTTGCTCACTGAGCTTACAGTCACTGAAAGACTTTGTCGACATGTTTTTTCAAGGTATATTTCAGGACCTCCTATGCAGCTAGCTATAAAGATGTAAAAAAACAAGCTACTTAAATCTGCTTGGAAATATTCAGATTTTAGTCTTGTAATCAGGGTGAGTATGGGGTTTTCATTTTCATTAAGTCAAAGAGAGGGCGTTGGTGCTTTATTCGTGCATTCGATTTACTGATGGCATATTTGTTTACATGTCTCCATCCCTTGTTGCCCCACTTTTTTTTTAAGATTTTATTTATTTATTTGAAAGAGAGGGAACACGAGCAGAGGGAGTGGGAGAGTGAGAAGCAGGCTCCCCGCTGGCTCAAACCCAGGACCCCGGGATCGTGACCCGAGCCGAAGGCAGACACTTAATGACTGAGTCACCCAAGCGCCCCTAGTTGTTGCCCCACTTTTTAAAAATGTATTGGGTTTTCTGAGAACGTAACAAACATAAGGAAATAATTTTTAAAAATGCTGTCAAAGGCAATTGAGTAAATTACAGTTTCCGCATATCATGCCTCTCGGTACATGATCATACCGTTTGTCCAGTTGCTCCAGCCAACCTTGGAAAAATCTTTAACACCTCTCTTTCTCTCACACCTAAGCCTTCAGCACATCCCATGATGATTTCTTCAAAATGTACCCCTCGTTCAAATGTTTCTCGCGGTTTCCACCACGATTGCTCTCATCCCTTGATGCCACCCCGTCACCTCTCGCCTACAGGACCCAGTCTCCAGCCTTCTGCTTTAAAAGTGTCCTTTTTTTTTTTTTAAAGGTTTTATTTATTTATTTGACACAGAGAGATCAGATCACAAGTAGGCTGAGAGGCAGGCAGAGAGAGAGAGAGGAGGAAGCAGGCTCCCTGCTGAGTAGAGAGCCCGATGCGGGCCTTGATCCCAGGACCCTGAGATCATGACCTGAGCCGAAGGCAGAGGCTTTAACCCACTGAGCCAGCCAGGCGCCCTAAAAGGGTCCTTTTAAATGTCAAGTCAGGTCACCCCTATGTCGCAGGCTGTCATGGCTTCCCATCGCACTCCAAGGAGAGCCCCGAGTCCTGACTGGGGCCCCCCCGGGGGCCTCTATGACACTACTGTGCGGCCTCTCCGATCTCCTCCACACGGACCACGTTGACATGCTTATTCCTTCACCTGCTCAGGAAGAGCCCGCTCTTCCTACCCCCTTAGGATGCGCCTCCCCGGACTTCCTCAGGGTCGCACGCTTTCCTTGATATTAGGGTCTCTGCTTGGAGAGGCTGTCCTTGACCACTCTATCTAAAGTAGCACATCCAGCCTCTCACCCTCTGCTCTGCACACTGGTTTGTGTTTCTTTTTGACACTTGTGTTTTCACTGACTCGCTCTGTATCTGTTGCCCTCCCAAGAATGTAAGTAGCATGGGGTGGGGGGGTGGAGAGAAGGGCTTATTCAGTTTCCTCCCGGCTGTATCCCTAGATCCTAGAGCAGTGGAGAGAGAGAGGGCACAAAGTTGGTATTTGGTGGTTGGATAAGTGGATTATGTATTGATTGAATGAAGTATGAAAAATAATGATGCCATTGAAAAGAATGATGTGAACCTTTATTTACTGGCATGGAAACAATAGTTATGGGGGTTGGGGGAGGGGTAGCAAATCACAGAGCAGTATCTACAGTATATTCCCAGTTGTTTTTATAAACAAACACATAGGTATATTCAGTCGTTTGTTCATTCCTTCATTGATTCAACAAATATTTCCTGAGCTCCTACCGTGCGTGCGTCCCATGTGCTGTTTGCGGTGCTGGGAATACATTGACGAGCAAGACAAGGTCCCTTCATGGAACTTCCGGCCCAGTGAGGCAAGACAAACTACAGAGCCGAGCAAATGTAAACACAGTAACATGAATAGCCCCAAGAGCTGTGAGGAAAATAAACCAAGGTAGGCGATATAGGGGAAGGAGAAGGTTTTTGACTTGGAACAGAGTAGGTTTGTCTGAGGCAGTGACATCGCAGCTGATTCCTGAATGCATCAATGTACATGCAGAGGAGCCGAAATAATGCACCCAGATTGTTGGCAGGGGTTACTTTGTGCAAGGCAGCGGGGGTGTAGGGTGGGCTGCCGCCGAGCACCGGCAAAGATACATCCCTGCTCTTATCTATTATCCGTGTATGAATCACACTTGCGACGACAGAATTCATGAACTCCATGTATAATTTGTAGAAGGGAAAAAATGAAAGACACACTTCTGGCAAACATTTGAAAAATACAGAAACACACCGGGGCGCCTGGGTGACTCAGTCAGTTAAGCGTCCGACTTGGTTTCAGCTCAGGTCATGGTCTCAGGGTCCTGGGATGGAGCCCTGCATCGCGCTCCGCACTGAACGCAGAACCTGCTTGAGGTTCTCTCTCCCTCTGCTCCCCTCCACACATACTCTGCTCACTTTTTCTCTCTCTAAAATTAAATAAATAAGCAAAATCTTAGGGGGAAAAAGAGCACTTGTTACGACGCATTCAAGGAGACGTGAGCAGTGATCGTCTCTCAGAGCTTCCCTGAGGTTGTGGCTGAGGCACTTCTGGCGGCTTTTCAGCTCAGAGCATTTATCCTAATTCCACCCAATTATACTGATAAACTACCAGCTGCAAAGATGAGCAGGGAAGAAAATTCATAAACAGCACTTGTGATGTCCCTGAAGAGCTGGTGATTTGGTCAAGTGTGGCCGGTGTTCTGAAACCCAAGTTTCTGGTGCCCACTGCAGAGAGAGGCCCCACAGGAGAGCGCATGGCACCCCAGACCGCACAAGTGAGAGAAGCGTAGGAACATGTGACTCAGAAAAATACCAAGGCATTGCCTGAATAAGAGTAACGAGGAACCCGGGTGTCCACTTTTGAATCAGGCCATCATTTCTCAGTCCTTCTAGAATTACTGGTACTTAGTGTCCCCACATACTTCTCTTTCTTCAAAAGAAACATAATTCCTAGCTTCCCATGAATTCCCAAGGATATGACTGCACTTTGGTTTATAATCATGTTGACTTTTGTCTCAGACCATTTAGAACTTAAAAATCAAAAGTCCCATGCAAGCAGGAATTACAAAATGACCTTATCTCTATGATGAGTGTCTGGGCAGGGTGTAAGTCCCGAGAAAACCAGTTTGCATGGATTCCCCCTACCAGTCACCTCCTTCCACAGGCCCAGATCTGGTCTTGGGACCTTGAAGGCTCCCTCCCAACCCCCAAGATCTAGTGCTGGAAGGAGCAGCCAGCCTCATGAAGCACTAATGATGTTAGGTTAAATGGTTTGTTAAAATCTGCTCTGTGGTGGTCGGGTAGCCCCAAACTAAACTATTCCCTCCCCAAAACTATCTCTGTCAAAAATATGAAATCCACTAAATCCATAATGCCTTGATTTCTGGAGCTAGGTGAACACTCTGAATTAATGAATGACATCACTTGGGAAGCCCTAAAAACAAAATTAGCTAGAGACCATGTAGGTGATTTCAGGGACCTAACAAGGCCTTGCAACTCTGGTGTTTCTGGAGTCTCCACCTGGAGCAGGAGGGGCCCTCAGCCAGGGTACAGGCGCCACGGTGCCAATGACAGAGCCATAAAAACTCTTGAAAGCTTTGCCCAGCTTTCAAGATCAGCTTTCAATGATCTGGTGGCCATGGGCCCCATTTCTTTCTTTTTTTTTTTAAGTAAGTGTTCTTTTATTTATTTGTTTATTTATTTATTAAAGATTTTATTTATTTATTTGACAAAGAGGTAGAGAGCACAAGTAGGCAGAGAGGCAGGCAGAGGAAGAGGGAGAAGCAGGCTGTCCGCCAAGCAGGGAGCCCAATGCGGGACTTGATCCCAGGACCTTGGGATCATGACCTGAGCCGAAGGCAGTCGCTTATCTGACTGAGCCACCCAGGCATCCCAGGCCCCATTTCTCTGCGTAGCTCTCCACTTCCCTTGACCCAGTACCGTGCTGAGAAGACCACGCCACCGGGTTGGGAAGAGTGCTGGGTCAGAAGTCCAGAGACCCGACCTCTGGCTTCCATTCCGCCATCCACTTAGTGCCAGCCGCGGGCAAGCTAGCCTTCCCTGGTCTTCATGCGTCCTGTCTGTAAGACGACAGCGTGGACTCAGTGGACCATGGGGCCCCTTCTGGTTCAAGCAGGAGGGTGGACCCTGGCTCATGACTCTGACCGTTGACCCAGCACTTCTGCCCTTGGCTTGCTAGCTCTCAGCTCGGCTGGACCCGATGCCCTGCCTCCTGCCAGTCTGCTGGTTTGTTCCTCGAATCCAGTGGTTCTCAAAGTGGGGTCCCCGGACCAGCAGCATCAGCCTCACCTGAGAACTTGTCAGAAAGACAAATTCTTGGGGCGCCTGGGTGGCTCAGTTGGTTGAGCAACTGCCTTTGGCTCAGGTCATGATCCCGGAGTCCCTGGATCGAGTCCCATATTGGGCTCCCAGCTCCACGGGGAGTCTGCTTCTCCCTCTGCCCTTCCTCCCACCACCACCACCCCCCGCACAAATACACTCTCAAATTAATAAATAAAATCTTAAAAAAAAAGAATTACAGAGTATGGATAATGCTAAGAAAATAAAGTGTTATGACAGAGAGTAGCAGTGGGGGAGGATGACTTTCTGTGGGAAGTCAGGGAAGGCCTCTCTGGAAATGGGCATTTGAGCCAAGGCCCGCGTGATGGGAAAGAGCCGCTGTGGAGGGGCTTCAGGTAAGGACTTCACTTGGGCCTGTCCCCCCTCTTCTGCGCTCTAGATAGAAAACCTCTCGCCGATGCATGTGCCTCTGTCTCTCAGGTGTGTTGGGGACAGAAAAATGCTGAGAAGCACAGCCTTGGTCCCCAGGATTTTCAGAGTCTTATTTCTCCAGACCCTGCTGTCCTGAATCCCAGCGTTCTCCCTTGACTCCCCCGCCCAACCTGACACGATGGCCAACACTTTAAACACCTTTGTTCCTAGCCTACCCCTTAACTGACCACCAAGAATTCCCCCATCTAGTGCTACATCAAATGGCCTTGCAAAAAAGTTGATTCTCTCCAACCTCAGATATTATTTTATTATGAAATACTTCAGATACAAAAAAAAAATAGAGACTAATATTACGAAGACCTATTAACCAGTTATCCAGCTTAAGGAAAAAAATGCTGAAAGTGCCATTGAGCTGCCTGATCTCCTTCCTCTCTCTTCCTACAGAACCTATCATCTTGCATTGGTGTTTATTATCCCCACAGGGTCAGATTTTAATCTTGTGTTTAAAGTCGAGGGTAGTAGACTGGACTTTTGTACTAGTTACTTCTTGATTTCCTTCCCCCTCCCCCACACACCTGTTTTGTGACTTCTTTGAGAACTGGGGAAAATGAGCTTTTAGAGTAAATTGCTCCCATTTTCTATGTCTACTCCCAAGAGCCCATAAGATATCAGCCTAAGATCTTTGTGTTCAGTTTTGAATTACACTGAGCTCTCCTGTTAACCGATCAGAACAGGGCGCCAGGCCTGTGAGCTCCTGCTGGCTCTCTGAGCAGCGGTTTGCCCCCGAATGGACCTGGCATCCTGCAGAAGCCCTTAGGAATGAAGGTACCAATGAATTAACTCACATCAAAACAGAGCGTTTCAACCACAGGCTATCAAAACCTACAGAAATAAAGGAATGACCTTGTTAATACCCGTGGGCGTTGAGGAGAGGAAGTGATGCCTCAAGTGTCCATCCTTGTCCCTGAAGTTCTCCTAAATGATGAACAGCACATTTCGTAATGGTCTATGCTCTGACGATAAAGCTTACATCCAACACCTTTTGTTGTCTCCTTGTAAGGGCTCTGTGAATTTCAAGTTTGGGGTTCTCTTTGCCAAAGATGGGCAGCTCACGGATGATGAGATGCTCAGCAACGGTAAGTGTCCCCTAATTTGTGCTGAGACCCTGTTCTGCCTTGCTGCGGTTTTGACAATCTAAACTGAACTTACCTGTTGATTTGGAGTCCTTAATACAAAGAAAAAGCCAGTTGTTTGTGAAATTTGCAATTTGTGAAATTTTAGGGTAAATTTCCGAGTAAACTTTGTAGGGCAGGGTTTCATTCCTTTGACAAATATTTATTGGTCACCAATCTTGTACTGGGCACTGGAGCCTGAGAGGGAGTCTAAGCAGAAAATGACATGGGATGTGAAGAATTTGGTTCTATGTCCTAGTTCCAGTAACAGAGGAAGGTCTCTCTCTGATTTGTATGGTTGGGAGAATGAAAAAATGATGCCGTTTTCCTGTTCCTTAGCACCTTTCACGTTAGATACCTAGTCACTATTAATAGAAGCAGTAACAGTGTTTTCATTCTGCAATACTAAACCCTCGTGATCCCAGTGTGGCAGCGGGAAGGTGGGTGAGTCTGATTCTGTGGTTGTCCTTTCTTTGGAATCCTGGGAATTGCGCGGTCTCCTACGTGGTCTCCGGAAAGGAAGTGTGACCTCTCTGTTCTGTTTGTCTGCTGCACACATCTTTAGAGCCTCCTCCTTGTTCAAGTGATTTCAGGGCATAGTTAGAAAATGAAGACATGCTGATTCTGTACTATCTTCACACTTTACCTCTCCCTTACAGAAATTGGAAGTGATGCTTTTCAAAAATTTTTAAATCTTCTGGGCGACAAAATCACCCTAAAGGGCTGGACAGGCTACCGCGGCGGTCTGGACACCAAAAGTAAGCTCACCTCCTGATCTCTTCTGTTGTCATTTGTATAATATCGAGCAGCCAGCCTGATCTGTGTTTGGACTTATACCCAAGCTGGGGGAAGGGATGGACTGGAAAGGGTAAGAAGAGCTTCACACCCAGTCTGACACAGGGTGGCTGGACATGTTTGGGAGCTCCATTGAGTTTTGCAAAACCAAGTTGGCCCTCCCGGTCCCTTGGGGTGGCAGACCATGGTCTGCCCATGAATACTTACCATTGAGCGCCTCTGTGTGCCAGGGCTGTGCAAGGCGCCGGGACGTAGCAATGGATAAACCACCATGGTCCCTGCCTTTCTAGGAGCTTATAGTCCAGGGGACAGACATTAAACAGATAATTATGAAATGCCTTAGTAGAGTACTTGGAGGAACAAAGAAGAAAAAGTACAGAGTGTCAGGAAGCATTTCGTCTAATCTGGGAGATGAGAGAGGGCTTCCCCGAGAGAATGTCGAGAAGGAGTAATTTGAGTCCAGAGGGGAGAAGAATTCTAAGCGAGAGAACATTTATGAAGTCCCTGAATCAGGAAAGAGCCTGATATGTTCTAGAAACTAGAACATGGCAGAGGGACTAGAGAAGAGGAGGGAGCGATCCCACAAGGAGTTTGAGATCACATGAATAATTTTGGGTTTTATGGTAAATGGAATTGCATGTCACAAATGGATTTTAAGTAGAGGTGTGGTGGGATGAGGTTGCACTTTGGAGCCGAACTTGCTGACCAAAGTGTGCGGAGCGGTCCAGCACGGTGCATGAGCACGTGGTGAACCTGCAAGGCTCACGAGGTCACCAGCCCCGTGGCCAGTACTCAACCTCTCTGTCACGGTCACAACCACCATCCGCTGACCCTCGCTATGGCCAGGCACCGTGCCAAGCACTTTACAAGTAGAATCTTGGACACATCTCTAAGAGTTAGATACTAATTTTAACCCCTTTTTCAAATTAAGAAACCGAGGCTCCAAGAAAGGTGAGGTGACTCATCAAAAGGAACATAGCTGAGAACTTGAACCCAGCTCTGCCCCACTCCAGAGCCCATGCTTTCAGTCACCGTACCGTCTGCCAGTGAGCGTACTTGCTTTGTTTTATGGACAGGATAATTATTTGCACATCATCTTGTGTTAATTTTGCCCTGTACAACAGGAATAACTGGGCAGCGAGGAATTATAGCACATTCTCCTTTTTAGCCCAACCTTGTACGTGAATCAGACAGCAAGCAAGCTTAGAGCAGGAAGGGAGGGGTTCTCCACGGGGGCAGGAACCTTGTATCAGTTGGAGAGTGAGCCATACTGTTGCTTCTGCTCAGGTGGTTAATCCAGAATGATCTTTGTGAATGTCCTCACTGTATGCTATATTCTCCTAACCTGCAAATAAAGACCATTTCCTCAGGGTCTCAAAATTCTCTGAGGCTACTAAATGCATGTTTCTGTCTTACAGATGACACCACAGGGATCCATTCAGTTTATACTGTATACCAAGGGCACGAGATCATGTTTCATGTTTCCACCATGTTGCCATATTCCAAAGAGAACAAACAGCAGGTACGTGTGAACACGGGCTCTTTGACAACACACAAAGCATCAAATCGTGACCAAAACATGGAGAAAGCATCATCGCTCTGATTTCATAGCATTAGAAACTGTGTGTGTTAGTATATGAACTGAACCTCAGGTACCAATGTAGGGATATTGTTTATAGTCTGTATATTTGGACCCTCAACAAGCCTTGGGAAGAACTGTCCTCACCAACGCTGTCCCCTTCAATAAAGGAGCAGCGATAACATCGTGCATGCGTGTCTGTGTCTGAACGTGTGCGTGTATTTGCATGCGTGCGTGTGGTTTTATGGACTCAAACTGTTTTGCACGGATGTTGCCTTTGCTCTGTGACTTCTCCTCATGTGTCTGATATTTCGCCGGAGACTACCCAGGATGTAAAATAAGTGGACCCTGAGCAATGGCTGGCAGGCCTGTTTCAGGTTAACGCAGGAGGTTAGCGCCAGGTGTCTACACGCACTGTGCCAGGTCGGGGAGAAAACTACCTGAGACACTCCTCACGCACCCCAGAGATGGGCCATTTCCAGGAGAAAATTTTCCAATGTGTGGGGGAATTCAGACCTAACAAAGACACACGCAGCTGGTTTTTGAACGGTTTCGGGGGGTGGGTTGCCCCTCCACTTCACTTTTGATTAGCATCTTACCCCTTTTTTAAACACTGAAGGCATCTGTATGAATAAATATCACCAACATGAATGGACGGCTGGCCAGCAGAGATCTGCGAGAAATAGGAACCTAGAGAGGGAATGTGATGCACCAAGAAGCACCTGTAATTCTTATTTCAATAAGACTTCAGCAAGGGGGAAAGACACAGCGCAGACCAGTGCCCTAAAATGCAGTGTTCCAGTCGTGAGAGATCAAGGTCCCTCTGGGACGCGGCACGGAGAGGCAGGAAGAGCTGGCCCTGTTGGATGGTTTGGGGCCTGGAATAGGGAGTTGGTGGATTTGTCCTGAAGGTGCTGGAGACTTACTGGAGGTTGCAAGCTTGTTCTGGTTTTAGAGGGCTCACTCTGGGAAAAGTCAGGTGGAAACAGGAAGTACCCTGGCCCAGGAAGACTGCTTCATGGCTGAGGTCACTTCCTGCAAGGCGTCCTCGTCTGCATGGTTGAGGCTTCCTAAATTACTGCAGGAGCTGAATCTCTTAGGATCACGTGCAGAAGAGGAGCCGAGCTCCCCTTCCCCATCATCACGAATTGTAGTGGCCTCTTACAGTTCACCGGTAATATCACAGAACTTCCACGGAAGTGTTTTACAATCCTCCGCTTCCTCCCGTTCTGACCTTTTCAGCCCTGCGCAGTCACCAAAATTGCCCGTGTCTCGTGACAGATGGGGCATTAGCCAGAGAGACAGGAGGAAAGAATGTGACAGCTCAACCTTTGCCCAAGTCAGAAGTCTTTAACCTTATCTCTTTGAGGGGCTGTCCGTATGTTCAGGAGAGACGTGAAACGTCTCCAGATGGACCAAGGTCTCCGTGGGTAGTGCTTGGGTCCTCCACTGGCCCAGCATCAGTAGATATGAGGAAAATCAAAACTCTGAAACTTGTCTCCCTCACCAGGAAGATCATGCAGGTGGGCGGAGAGACGAGCGCAGGGCGCTAGTGAACCTTCTGTGTGGCCTGTCAGGGCGGAGCAGAAACGGACCCCTGACCACGAGCCTCTCTCTGTACCTCGGGTGCTCAATGCAACAGACAAAAAGACAGAGGCCAGCCTGGCTCATAAAATCTTGGTGCTTATTGACCTCCTAACATCTAGAACATGAATGGAATGGTCTGAGCCATATCCCAAATCTGACCTAAAGAAGCCAGTTCTCGTAGAGTTTGTAGGCTCTGGTTTTCCCGTGACATCCACCTGTCTTCTCTGTTGCTGAACCAAACCTTAAGGGGGAGTGGAGAAGCTGATATTTGCCTCTCTGGGACCTCACCTTCCTCCTAACTTGCTGTGATGTCCCCCTACCACCACCACCATCTCCTGGTCTCCCAGCTCCAGAGCCTGTGGGCAGCATCTAGTACTGGAAGAAAGCACAGGTTCAGGGATCCTCCCGCCTGGGCCAAGTTTTAGGTCTGCCAGAACTAGCTCTGTGATCTTGGGGACATGGAGAGCTTTGCCTGGCCCAGGGCACAGTTCTTGGCCCTCTCGTCTCCTCCTTCTAACACCCTCAATGACCTTCCTCAGTCTCAGAACTTTAGAGAGCTTAGCCAGCAACACCCAAATGTACGTGTCCAGCCAGACCTCCCTCCAGAAGTCCAAATTCAGGTGCACAGCCTTCTTCTCGACAGTCCCCTGGACTGGGCGCCTCAAACCTAACAGGTCCAATACTGAACTCTGGCCTCCTGCAGCCTTTCTTATCTCAGACGAATTGCTGGGTCACATGGTAATCCTGTGTGTGTTTGGGGAGCCAGCCTACCACTCTCCACAGCAGCCGCCCCATTCTGCATTCCCACCAGCAGTGCATGACAGTTCTACTTTCTCCACATCATCGACAGCACTTGTTATTCCCAGGCTTTTTGTATTTGCTTTGCTTTTGTTTTATTTTGGAATAGCTCTCCTAATGGGTGTGAAACAGTAGCTCGCTGCGGTTTTGATCAGCAATATGGAGCATCTTTTCATGTGTTTATTGCATTGTCTTTGGAGAAACATTTATTCAACTCCTGTGCCCATTTTTTAATCAAGTTGTCTGACTTGTTGAATTCCAGGAGTTCTTTACATATTTTGAATATAATCCCTTATCAGATATATGGTTTGTAAATATTATCTCCCCTTCTGTGGGCTGCCTCTCCACTCTGTCAGTGGCATTCTTTACTGCACAAAAGGTTTCAGTCTTGATGTCATCCGATTTATCTCATTTTTCCTTTTTTGGGGTGTGCTTTGGTGTCACAGCCAAGAAATCATTGCCAAAAATAATGACTTTCTGAGTTAAATTGAACTGAAATTATTAAAACATCTCTAAACCTTCATTTCTCACTTGCAAAAAGGGAGCAATAAATGTGAATCGACGGGGATCCTGTTCTCCAGGAGCTTAACTGTGCTTAATAGGGAGCACGCCAGGAATCTGCCAACAGTGAATCATTCTGTTTGGCTGATTAAGCAAAGGTCTAGGACGGGTTGGCAAACCACGGAACATGGGCTAAATCTCACATACTGCCTGTTTTGTTAAATAAAATTCTTGGAACACAGCCACGCCTACCCGTGTATGTACCACCTGTAGCTGCTTTTGTATTATGACAGCAGAGCTCATGGTTGTAAACTGACAATATAATCTGCAAAGCTGAAAATATTTACCATGTGGCCCTTTACAGAAAAAATTTGCCAACCACAGATCTAGGAGATCATTTTTGAAAGGTCAGCTGAGGTCAGATTAGGTAAGCCCATTGTCCTCATCAAGTACATCTTTCAGAACTTGCTAAGGCATTTATAAACATATACATGGTTAAGTCCCATCCCCAGAGAATTCTGATGCAATGCCTCTTGTCTGAGGGCCTTGAATGTCAGGCTAAGGAGATGAAGTAGAAGTAAAGGTGGACACAATCAGAGCAGCAAAACTGGAGAGAATGGAGGCAAGGAAGCTAGTTAGGAGGCTGCTGTGGAAGGGAAGACAAGAGGAAAAGCAGATCTGCATTGGGCAGGGAGCAGAGGAGATGGATAGAAGAACCTGGATGCCGGGCTGGTAAAACCCGGGAGGCAAGAAATTAAAGGTGGCGGAAGTGTAGGGCTCTGTGATCTTTGCGGTTTGCCGGGTTGTGTTAGTGTTTTAACCCTGTGAATCTATCATGTTTGAGTGACCTCCTTGATGATGTTACTTATGCTTACATCTAGGTGGAGAGGAAGCGCCACATTGGAAATGACATCGTCACCATTGTGTTCCAGGAGGGAGAGGAGCCTTCTCCTGCCTTTAAGCCTTCCATGATCCGCTCCCACTTTACACGTATCCTGGACCTTTGTGAATGAGTTTAGTGAGCTGATGGTCGGCCTCAGGGGACTGAAATGACCTTCAAAACAAATCTGACAGTTGACTTGCTTGACATGGTGGTTTTGCATCACTTGATTTTTAGAGCCACTATTCTGGATTTTTTCCCTTGGGGTTATTCTGCTCTCATCTTCCTCCATCCACTGGTATAATGGATGGATTCATTCTCAGAGAATTCTTGGTTTCTAGAATCTCTTTCCTTTCCTTGGGTAGTCTATGAAGTAAGGGAAACTCCCTACCATCCCTCAGTAGTAAATGAACTAGAATCATAGGTAGTGAACCCTGTGAGAAATCTGCTTTAAATAAAAATTTGAATTGAACTGAAGTTATTAGAATTCAGTTGAATTTAGTTCAATAAAAATTTGCAAGTTAAAATAAAAAGCCAAAATAATGTTTCTTTGTTGATTCTAAATCCTGGCACGACAGCAATACCACCTCTTGAAATTTAAGAAATGGTGAAATTAATCATATTTTCATTGGCTTTTCCCTCTGCTTCTTAAATCCCTGCTTAGCTCATACTGCTGGCAGAGTCCTGCTGACATTCTCTGTAATGTTCAGGCTCAGCTCAGTCAGAGAGGCACAGGACATGAGCTTGGCGAGCCCGATGGAGGCCATGATGGCCTTGTTGCTGTGGCTCACAGGCCACAACAGTGGGACCCAGGACTGGTGCCTCCACAGGTTGTACATAGTCAATAAAAGGCAGCTATCAGTCATTTTCAGAATAAATTCTGGTCTAGCTATTCCTGTTCCCTGGAGACTCCAGTAAAAATGTTGGGAGACAGGACCATTGTGACCTGTCACATCTGGAAGTAGATTGCTCCACATGCCTTGACTTATTCATTATAACCTAACAATATAGCATGTAATTTTTTAAAAAGTGGGGAATGGCCAAATTTCTTCCAGGAGAACAGGGAAGAAAACATATATGCACCTACACTTCAATAATAATGATTTTTGCTCCTGGCCCTGCTCATCAAGTGATATCTTGCTCCATTCACTGTGATTTAGGGCCACTATTTCCCCTCTCCTGCAGCAGTTCTTGTAAAACAGAAGTTTTCTCCAGGTACCTTGCAGGGGGATGAGGTAGGTGGCTCTTTAAGTGACCGAGAGGTAGTCATCGTTTTTAGAATTTCCTTTAGTTGTAACTTCTAGATTTAGGGCTTGACACATTTCTGGAAAAGGACAGGCAGAGAGTTAATGCAGATTCTTGGCTCTGAGTCCAGGAATGGAAACACTTTGAGGGACTGATGGCCTTTTAACCCTGGCAGAGGAAAGTTGAGGGTGGGAGCTGGCAGGGGAGCAGGAGGAAGAGGAGAAAGAAAGCTGGACAAGGTATTGTAGGCTCCACGCACCTGACACAATACGAGAAGATTGTGCTGAGAGGCTGCCATCAGCTGCATTGGTTTGTTTTGGCTTGTTTTGTCTATCAAAGCCAGAAGGAAAGGGAAGGTGTGCAGCAGAAATATTTAAATTGCTTTTATTTTCAAAATGGGTGAGAGGAAATCTATGTCTAATTTCATATTGGGATGTTTTGTATTTCCAATTTTGCCTGGTTGGCTGCTTAGCTGCATAATCGCTGTATTTATACTGCTTTTCTGACAGATTGAGAGGCTAAGCTCTTTCCCCAAAGGATGAGCACACAGAGGTCAACTGTATGTCTTCCTGAGCCGTCTCTTTTAAAAAAGTCAAGGCTCCATTTCAACCTAAGAGTGACAGATGCCCTGAGCACAAAGTGCAGATCTAGGATGATTGTGCACACGGGATTCCAAGGCACGAGCCATTGACAGTGAATTTTGGGGTTGTTGATTAATTTCCTTAACCATCACCACAGATATTTTTGCCTTAGTGAGGTATGATCAACAAAATGACAATTACAGGTAGGTGATGACTTTCTCTTGGTTGCTTGTTCTAATTCTCATGTTTACTTGTTAATTTAGCATTCATTTGATGACTCTTGATATACGTATTTGTTGATTGATTTGATCACCTAATAGAACTTTCTTCAAGGCCATCATCTCGTTGGGAAAAGCTTGTTGCATATAATGTTGCCCCGTGCAGTAGACCCAAGGGTCAGGGTCAGTTTGGAATTTTACTGTACTCTAAAATGGGCACAGATTTGCCATGTTTGATCTTGACCAGAGCACCTCCTTTCTTAGGCTATATCCCGGCCCATGTATCCCTCTGTTCTCAAAAATTAATCTGTTAAAAGGGAATCATGATGTGAAAAGAGCATGAACTTTGAGCCAGATAGATTGGGGTCGGAATCCCGGCTCTGTCACTTTATTAACTTCGTGGTTTTGAAAGAAGTGTTTATCTTCTCAGAGTCACAGGCCTCATCCCTAGGACAGAATAAAGCCTTGGCATGTTGATGAGAATCGGTTGATGCTCGGTCTTAAAATACCAAGTATGCTGCCTGGTATGCACAGGGTGCTCAGTGGTGGCCTTTGCTATTATTCCGGGTGTTCCTGACCTTGCCCAAGGCTTGGTAGGTTGGACCATGAAGGATGCAGGAAGACTTGGCCTCTACCCTAAAGCTCCTGGGAGAGCTGCATAGTGGCTGAGCCTCTGACAGCCCAGAGATGGCACTCCTCCTAGGGAATGAATATTCCTGATGTATCACATAGACGACTGAACAATTGTAGGGTCTGAGTATTGCTGATCTTTGAAGCAAAACCAAATCATTCTGAAATGTTCTCTACATAGGCTGAAAATATTTTCAGAAGAAAGCGTACCGCTCTTTGGCCCCCCCTTGCCATCCCCACCGGTGTTTACAGACCACCAGGAATTCAGGGACTTTTTGCTAGTGAAACGTAAGTTTCTATTTTGAAAATTTTTTGCAACTTGTTCTACAAAGAATAATGTCTTCAGATCCTCCGAAGATGCTGTGTAAGAAAAATCTCATTGTTTAAGTGTTGATTCCCTTCCACGTTCTGTTAATTCTTAATTAAGAATTAATTAACACATTAATGTTAATGTGAAACACTCAGTTTTCTGGTAGTGTCACATAGGTCTTCTCCTGTGTCCCAATCTGTATTGACCATGCTGCTCACCTGCCTTGAAGTTTATCTACACTCACCTGCTCGCGATCCAGGGGCCTCAAATTTGCCTTGCTGCCCAGGCTTCTGATATAGCCATTTCTGAATCTCTAGCTACCTGTGTATCCGAGTCTTTGCCGGAGAGTGGGAAGCAGGTGGGACAAAGGGTGGTTATATGGGTGTGTACTTAGGGAAAGGGGAGCTGTTAACAAGTGTAGGGGGAGGGGGAGGGAGAAGACAGACCGACAGAGAGGATATGGATAGGATATGGTTGGATAGGTCAGAACCTGACCATCCAGGCTTCACTAGCTGGTGAGTATACATTTTAGCTCCACCAATAATACCCAAATACCTGACCCCGGGCCCCCATCTTCTGAACTGCAAGAGCTCGGCTGCATCCCTCCCCAGAATAGCCCTTAGTTATGACAGCTGGATGTTTGGCTTGCAAACCCCATCCAGGGGCATGCCCCCAGTGCTGCCAGATAGTCCCAGTTTTCCGAACAAGACAGAGACCTGAAATTGTATGTGAAATTGCCTGTGTCTTAAAATGGGGGTCCGTGTGTTTCAAGTCCAGAGAAACAGGTAGAGAGCAAGAAACAGACCTGAAACAAAGAGTCAGCAACAGAGAGTGGGTTTAGCAGCTAGAAACAGGGAGGGTCTTGGAAGCAGGGGGGTCAGGAAGTAAGTAAGCAGTCTAGCAGGGAAGGGGCTGCTGCAGGCATGGAGCCCTTGAATCATGATTAAAGATGACTCAGCAACCTCTGAGTGTATCTGCTGATTTAAATGGAGCCAGTCAACAGAGTGACTTTGAGTAGCCCCCTCGGAGCTCTGGGGACACTTGGGTGGAATGAAGCAAAGGCTTGACCTACATTTGAAAACCTGCATGATCAATACAGTGGAAGAGCCCGGGCTGTGGGGTGGCTGTGAAGAACAGTGTTAAAGGGTTGGAGCATGGAGCCAGGATGAACCAGGAGGGGTTGATGGACTGAGAGAAAAAGTAGAAGCCAAGGGATCTGACGGCTCTTGGAGTTCAAAGTGGATGCAGCAGAAGGGAGGAAGAAGGCCAAGCAGGAACTTCAAGATAACAGGACATAGGATTTCAACAAGACTTTTGAACTTCTCCCCTTATTTGGCTAAAACAGGTCATTTTAAATGCCCCCCCCCCGGATACTAAGAGAAAATATCCTCAAACAAAAAATTCCCAATCACAGAATTAGAGAAAATAGCAGGCATGCCTTAAATGCATGCAGTTTAAATTCCTTCAGAGACGTCCTGCCACAGATGAGCCCAGCTCGCCCCCAGCACTCAGATCCTATCTAGGAAATGCCTGAGCCCAAGGAGTTCATTTTTCGGTCTGTGAATACTCTCCTTCCTTTGGCCCTTCCCATGAGAAAAATACCAGTTCATATTTATTCAGTTCGATAGGCCTACTATGGTGCCAACTCTTTATATGTATTACATCATTTAAATTCTTACGATGACCCTATAAGGAAATATGGTTACGTCCATTTTACAGGGTTAAAAATGAGGCCCCAAGAAGCTAAATACTTTACTCAAGAATGTGGCAGCACTGCTGGGATTCAAACCCAAACTGCCTTGACTTCAAGCTCCAGACACTCTAAGGCACACTTACCGTTCTGTGCTGTAACGTGGACCTGGATGTTCACTTTACTGCCTCTTAGTGTCTGTAGTCCACTAACCACCAGCTCTTTTTCCCAGAAGAAACTTCCATTAGGGTAAGAATCCCAGTATTCTGTTAGGCAGTTGTTACTTTTCTTAACAAAATGTAGCGAATATATATTTAATCCTGTTGAGTGGCATCCTGGTGGTTTGGCCCGTGTGTTGGAGGAGCGTGTTTAGATGGTTGGGTAGGTGGGTAAGTGGATGGATGGGAGGAAGGAATGGTGGACGGGGGCAGGTTCAGCATGTGCGTGATCTTCAAGTAATTAGATATACCCTCTGGTCGGGAAGTTCACAGTCCAACAGGAAAGGTAAGACAGACGTACCTATGGACTATGGGTTTGTACAGAGAAATTGAGAGAGTTTTTAAGCATTCTTCCATGAAGGAAGGGTGGTGCCAATGGTAATACCAGTATTAGGGAAGTGGGTGGCGTTCGCTGTGAGGAGTATCCTTGAGAGGAACAATCTTCAATAGCATGTTAATTTTTGTAACTCCCTTTATAACTTGATTTATTTTAGTAATTAATGGTGAAAAAGCCACTTTGGAAACCCCAACATTTGCCCAGAAGCGTCGACGTACTCTGGATATGTTGATTCGATCTTTATACCAGGATTTGATGCCAGATTTGCATAAGGTAACCCCGGGTCCATGGTCTTCTTTCCTTCTCATGGGTTTGAGTTGAGAACACAAGTCCTAGCAGTGAGTCCTCATTAGAAGAGTGTAAGAGTCGCCTCGATCTCTGCTGTTAACACCAGACTGTGGCCACAGGGCTGACGTCCATTCTTTCATTGTTACCACGAGAGAGTACTGAACGTCCATATGCAGGGAAGTGATTTGCAGAAATCCCAGGCCTGTGGAAAAGGAGGTGCAGGCTGGGGGGCGTGAGTATCAATGCTCCGTCCCCGGAGAACTGGAGAGTGCTGTTTTGGGGTGGCTGTCCTTGGTGGCACTACTCAACCTTACCCGTGCCATAGAGCTGAGGGACAGGCAAGCGGGATTTTGGAGAGAGACTGGGAGCTTTTTAAGAATTTCTGGAGTTTTACTGGCTCACCCCATTTTCAGGCACCTGAAATAAGCCTTTACATTTACTGCAGATTTGCTTTGTGTCAGCCACTTCCTAGGCTGGAGGTATCTCCACACTGATGGGGCGCAGTGCCACCCCAGTGACTTGAGGGGCACCCGGGCTCCTTGGAGGCCTCCGGACTCAGTGTGAGATCACCAGATTCCCTGGGCTCATTAATCCAGAGTGATAGCATTGCTGTTCCCAGCATGTGCTGCCTTTAACAGGGAAGCACAGACCAAATGGGGAGGCTCCCCTAGACTCCTTGCATTCATAAACTCCAGCAAAAGGCACTGCCAGTGAGACTTGTAAATAAATGGGGTGTCGGGGTTCAGGTGCTTACGTGCAGAGATGAAATTATCCTAATGAGCTGGTGCTCATATGGTCCTTTCCTTTGGGCACAGTGACCACCAACATTTTGTAGGGTACCCCTTGACTTCCGGCTGGCCGGTACACCCTGTCTGCTCTCAGGAATTAGGCAAGACTAACCCTAGGGCACTGAAGAGGAAGACATAATCACTCATCTGTCCATTCCTTTTTTTCCCCTAAAGTCAGGGAGGGGTGCAGAGAGGGTGCCGAGATGAGGACACAGTGCCCCTCAGGTCCTAGCCGAAGCATGGGTGCCTGACTCAGCCCCCCCAACCCCCGTTGAAGCCAAGTCCCCCCCCCTTAGATGCTCTCAGATACCGTATGTACGTCCCCTTCATAGACATTCTCCCATGTGCCAACCACGTAATCAGCTCCTCAGTCTGTCTCCACCATTATGCCGTACGGCACCAGGACAGGTTTCACACCCCCCCACGTGTGCCAGAGGGGCGGGCACACAGTCAGGGCTTGCTGACGAAGGAGCGTGCCCATTCTCTGACTACACCCTGGAAGAGAACTGTCATTTACTGAGTGTGTCCCAAGCACTGTGCCCAGCACCTTGCACACACCTCCTCACATAGTCTTCATCGCATGCGTGGGAGACGGGTGTTGGCCATGCAGAGACCCTGCGACTCCGAAATTAACTCACTTGCCCAACATTACTGCCAAGGCCATGGAGTCGCACAGCTCTGGGGGTACCGTTCAGCTAGAATTGCATACACCTTGTTGTGGGGAGGAGGGGCTGGGGAGGGAGCACTCTATGCCAACAGCGTCCCTGGAGTTGCGCAAGGTGGTGACTCTCATACTGTTGGCAGCTAGTAAGCCCTGGAGCTGCTGGTGTGCTTGACTTGAAAGCCAATGCTCTTGGTCAAGACGCAACCCTGGCTCTTCACCTGTTGACCTTCTACCCCCGGCATCTAGCACAACCCTGGCCCGTGAGGGACACTCCGTGAAGGCTGGTGGAGCGAACGGGTACAGAAAGTTGAGATAGCATTTGGACAGATAGGACTGTGCGTTGGGAGAAGCCAGAGGATGAGACTCGACAAAATTTCTGGAATTCGTAACTTGTTTTTCTTTTCTAGAACATGCTCAATAGACGATCTTTTAGTGACGTCTTACCAGAATCACCCAAGTCCGCACGGAAGAAAGAGGAAGCCCGCCAGGCAGAGTTCGTTAGAATAGGGCAGGTGGGTTTTATTGGGAAAGCTCTTCGGCGAGGTGTGCAGTGGTGAGCCCCATCCACAGCTCATGGCCTGCCTACGAAGAGTTTCCTGTCTGTGTTCTCCTGTGGGGCTCTGTGATTTCTCTCAGGATTACTGTGGAAACCACGAGTGAGATTTTTGATAACCACGTAGGCAGGCTTCTTTGCGAGTGGGAGTAGGAGCAAAGCCTTCTGCTGAAGACAGAGTGTCGCTGCCTCCAGGCAGGAGGCCGTAAGGCCCAGGTGGGGCTCCCACTCGTCAAGGGAGCACGTACCATTTGCCTCCCTCCTGAGGAATTTCTGAAGAGTGAGGAGCCCATGCAGGAAAAGCCCCTCCAGCTCCCCTGGCAGGAGTAGGCAGACCCGAGCTCCCACTCTGCTGCTTGGAAGCAATCCTCAGAGTTAGGTGGCTCCCACTTACCATCTTATTCCAGACTTTGGAGGAAATCACTCCCGCTTTGCCTCACTGCCACGTGACATTTAGATGTCTCAGTTCTGGGAGGTGACCCAGCTCTCTGTCTTGATCGCTTGTCCCAACACGCCAGCTGCAGCTAAGATTCTGACCCAAAGGAGAGAACCAAGCAGGGTGACACAGGACATCTTAGGGGCAAAAGTAACTTAGGCCCATACAGGTGCACTTTGACAGGGACTCTCTGACGTGGGTCCTTGTTTAAAGGCACCCTGACTCTGCTTTCTGAGATTCTGATTCATCAAGTTTGAGGAGGGACCTGGGCATGTTTTCAGTCTCCCGGTATAGGAATCACTGCCCTGAGACACTCATGAGTTGAAAAGACAGGACGGAGGTCATTTGGGCTGGGACATTGGGCTGCATTCCTTGGCTTCAGCGAGAGGACAATGTGGGAACCTGAAACTTTAGTCTAAAATTGCTTCTATTTTATTCAAAAAAATTTTTATATCACAATTGCTGAGACTGCTGTTCTTTTACTGCCTGGTAGCAAACTAAAGAGATCTCTGTTCTATAAGGCACTGAAACTGAAGTCCATCGTGAGAGGGGATGCTCCATCAAGCTTGGTGGCTTCGGGGATCTGTAAAAAAGAAGTAAGTCGATGCTACTCTCAAGTTCACCTGTGAATGTCCTTTGTCATGAGTGAAGTTATTGCACTTCTTTGACAGAGATTTGTGGGACAGGCAGAAGATGAGCTTGTCTGTTGCAGGGTCCCCAGGGAAAACCCCAAGGAAAGTCAAGTAGCATTTAGGGAGCGCTCCCAGTTTCCATAGCTCCCCAGTTCCCCTCTGCTTAAGGGGAGCAGAGCTCCCAGAGCAGGCTGGTGAGGCAGACAGGGCTGAGCTGTGTTCCTCAAGCCTGGTGTGCAGACAGATTGCCCGTACGTCTTGACCAAATGCGTGTTCTGATTCTTCAGCTCTGCGGAGGGGTCAAGATTGTGCATTTCTCATGAGCTCTCATGGGGTGCCTAGACACATTCCACAAAGCTCTAAGGCTGTATTTCTCAAGCTTTTATGTGTACTACAATCACCCCCTTTTGAATTTCTGATTCAATAGATCTGGGGTGAGCCCTGAGAATCTGCATTTCTGGGTGCCTGGGTGGCTCAGTGGGTTAAAGCCTCTGCCTTCAGCTCAGATCATGATCTCAGGGCCCTGGGATCGAACCCCGAATCAGGCTCCATGCTCAGCAAGGAGCCTGCTTCCTCCGCTCTCTGCCTGCCTCTCTGCCTACCTGTGATCTCTATCTGTCAAATAAATAAATAAAATCCTAAAAAAAAAAAAAAAAAAGAATCTGCATTTCTAACAAGCTCCCGGGCGATGCTGATGCTGTTGGTCAGAGGACCACAGTTGAGAAACCACTGCTTAATCTATCGTTCATTCAGTCACCCCAGAAATAATGTGGCCTGTGTATCTACTTCTTGTTTCCACTTTCCTTGGGAAAAAAACGAGGTGCTAATCAAGAAGAGAAGAGCAAACGACAAATTGGCGCCTAGGAACTCACTGTGTATTGTAAACAAATCTCTATGTCCCTAGTTATGTCCGTGTTCCAAATATGTAAAAGTTCATTAAGCAGAACAAACCTACCAACGGTGCATCACTAGAGAAGTGTCCATTATAAAAGCAAAAGAATTATGCATGGCTTTTACTTTAGTGATAAAGGTAGAAATGGTTTGTATCTGATTTACAGAACCTACACTCTCTTTAAAGTCTGGTTTCAGGGAAATGATGAGCTCAAAATACAACTGATGCTAGAAAACCACAACCAATTTAAGAGCAGACTGATGGCAAAGCATCTTTTCCAAAGGTTGCATAAATTCCCACTATCGGCTCGTTCGTGTGAATGGTAGAATCCGCAGTGTTGCCAAGAACTCTATAAATACCAAATTCCAGCAGTATTTAGTAACCTTCTTGATAAGAAGTTTTAGGCATACATAAAAACGAAAGCCTGTGGAATG
Source organism: Ailurus styani (assembly GCA_002007465.1). Classification (NCBI taxonomy): domain Eukaryota; kingdom Metazoa; phylum Chordata; class Mammalia; order Carnivora; family Ailuridae; genus Ailurus; species Ailurus styani. The sequence continues at coordinate 3,550,495 of LNAC01000009.1, read as the reverse complement.
TAACTTATTCACCGGTGAAGAGCAAAGAAAGAACTTTGATTTTTTTCTATCTGTTCGGAACCTACCAGTGGGCCCCAGGCCTGCCTTGGAGAAACACTGACCTACCGGCTCTCACGGACTTCTGTGCAGCTGGCTCTGAAGAGGCCAGAGTCACACATGCTGCTCCCAAGGGTGCTTTATTTCCAAAGAAGAGGCTTTGTCAACCTCCTAGGCACCCATCATAACATTCTTAGAGGGTCCCGGAGGGAGTCCTGCACTTAGGCCACATCCTTGCCCTGCAGAGTCTACACCAAGCCCCTCACCTGGCAGAAGAGAGGCCAGTACAGTGGCAAATGCCATCATCCTCAGAGTGGAGCCTCTGTGGGACCAGCTCTGAGTTCCTGTCGTTGGTACTTCATACATGGTGTCCTCAGGCAACCTGGAGTCCCCGGCCCCTTTGAGAACCCAGGAAAGCAGTGGTCACCCCACACTCATACGTTAGCCCATTAAAATGTGTGGATGACACATGTGTACATTTTGAATACAATTTCAGGGCTTCCCATGGCTCCCCAAGCACTCTCTGGATCCTCTAAGACCCTTAGATCTTCTGGGTTAAGAACCCCTGTTCTGCCTAAGTGTTCTAAATTTGTGTTCTCTGCTCAGAGAACATTTTGTTATTAAGAATTGGTTTTTATGTCATGGTGTTACCTGATGCTCAGACGTCTGGGTCTGTCTCCCAGTTGGCCTTTATAGTGGTTTTGCTTCTTCATGTCCACCTGCTCTAAGTCACAAAGTCAGAATTTCCAGACATCTTCTAGGGAAATGCCATGCCAATTAATGGCCTGCACTTGTGTAGCCCTTTCCAGGTTGTAAAATGTCTTCACATTCTTTGTGTGATCTTTCCAGAACGGTCTGAGCCTCATCTTAGCAATTAGAAGATTTCTTCTGAGGCTTGTGAGTTTCTTAAAGGGACAGCATACTTTTCTCAGAGAGCAGTAATACACACAGTATTTACCCTCATCCCAAATGACACCCTGGCAGGTGATCTCACTGCCACCACTTCTATTTTCAGTATGCAAACATGGACTCACCCAGTGCATGCACACACACACACCCATGTGCACACACACACATGCATACACAGGGTCTTGTACCACTCCCAGGGAGCACGTGTGATTGAGAGTGAAAGTGCAAATGTGAAACTTTGACTTGTCCCCAAGGAGCTCCAAAACCATCTTTGTCCTTTGAGGCTAAGCCTCCTGGCTCCAGGCATCCCCCACGCAGCTCTGGGGCAGCCGTAAGGGAGGGTTAACTCTGATGCCCGAACCAAGCATGAGACAAAGGGCAAGAGTTCACGTGCTATGAATACATCATGTGGGAGCATGAGTAGGTTTCAGGCAGCATCTTCCGTATTCTTACAAACATGTTATTTATTTTTTTCTTTAAGATTTTGTAGCCTTAAGTGGGTCGGTAAGCATTCTTATGTTAAGGCAATATCAACTTCTGGCCTTGTATATGACTTAATAATTTTACTGAATCAGCAACACAAATCTGACTTTTTTTGTAGAGTTATGTGGGTCTTCCTTTAGTGATGAGCTCATGTGAATTGGTCCCACTTCAGGTATTAAGGAAAAACGTTTGCTTAGAAGATATTACCAATGGTTCGGTTGCTCGCAAGGAAGATTATTACATGAGGAGATAGGTCACAGTGCCAGAAACCTGTGCCTTCCCTCTTTCCCTACTGCATATGTATTTGAAAGACTTTTCTTCTTAAGAAAGGTAACTGAACGGCGCTTAGCTGGCTTAGTTGGTGGAGCGCGCAACTCTTGATCTCTGGTTCAGGAGTTCGAGCCCCATGTTGGGTATAGAGATTACTTAAAAATAAAATATTTTTTAAAAGATAAGGGGAAAAAAAACAAAGAAAGAAAGGTAACTGAAGGTAGGGGCCGTTTAGCTCCCCAAGTTGTGGTCTCAGGCAGTGTACTGGACATTTCTGTCCGAGGAGCCGTGGGATATTCTTTCTGGTGCACTTACTTTCTGATGCTTTTGTTGCATTGCAGCCTTGGGAGCCCCAGTGTTTCTGCAGTAATTTCCCTCATGAAGCCGTGTGTGCGGATCCCTGGGGCCAGGCCCTGCTGGTTTCCACTGATGCTGGTGTCTTGCTAGTGGATGGTTAGTGAGTAGCTGCTCCTTCAAATGTCTTTATTTGCATAACTTGTAGGCTTTCTGAGATGCGTGACAGCCAGTCAACTCCCTATAGATAAATGTGTCATCAGCACTGAGGTTAGCAAAGTTTTCCTTTCCTTACAAAATTAACCCCTTCTTTTCAGGACAAGCAGAGGGAATATATTCTGAACAAGCAAGCCAGAGGGTGAGTCATGCATGACGGGTTCATGCCTTCCCCAAATCTGATTAGTCTGTGGACATCCAATGACCCACAGAAAGAATCTCCTTTTTGGCCAATACCTATCATGATTCTAACATTTTACCTTAAACCAACACCTCCTATCTCAGGGACATGCTCGCGCTCTCTCTCTCTCTCTCTCTCTCTCTCTCTCTTTAATGTTTTCTGATTCAAAAAGTATTTGGTGTCCAAAACAAATAAGAAGAATCTTAGACAACCCAGTTTTGTTGCATATAGAAACAAAGATTTGACGGGAAGACAGATTTCAACTTAATATAATATCAGACTTTTTGACAATCAGGAGGGTCATTGTGCCTGGGGAGGTGATCAGTTCCCTGTCACCACAGATCAGCCACCAGAGGGCCATGACCTTGGCAAGGATGCTGTAGAGAGAGTTCAACTTCAGATGGGGATTTCATTTAGACTAGAGGACTGTGTCGTCCCTTCCAGAAGGAGGCCCCTTTGGATTTTTCTAGATTCTCGATGAAGGTTAAAGGGGCTAAACACTGGTAGTAAGTCATCTCCTGGGGCTTCAGAGGAACCTGTGGGCCTAGAGACAGTGTCTTTCAAGGGCACATCTTTCACAGCACAGAGCAGGCTGCCCAGCCTCGGTTACCATAACTGATGTTTTATGAGATTCCTAATCTCCACCACAGAGAGGGACATGATGGCCTAAAACTGCAACATCTTCCCATCCTTGGCCATGACCTTTACTCCCTCCTCTGACCCTGTCAGCCTGTTTCCTGAGTGCCTGCTATGCGCCGGGCCCTCGGGAAGTGGAAGTAGGTGCCTTCTGTGGGAAAACAAGAAAGGCAGACCAGGCTTTATAATGGACTTATTTCTGTCTGACTTCATCTGTTACTTCATCTGTTTTATATGTATATATATGTACATACACACACACACACACACACATATAACTGTATATATAACTAACTTATTTATTTACCAAGAGACAGATAATCTAAAGTTTATAAGCTGAGAATTTAAATATTTAATTTTAGAAATTACAAAACAATTAGAGCATCTTTGTGATCTTGAAGAAAATCGAGCTTCTGTGACCTTCAGGTTCCTCTGAGGGTGGGGAGGGTTTTTTTAAGCAGCTGAAAACTGGTTTACAATAATGAAAACAGACAAAATAAACAAACTGGGAACAATGATCCTAACTCCAGGAATGGGTTGTGGAGATTACAAATACCTATGCTACGTGCCGGGGTCAGTGTCTGGCACGTAATGGTAACTTAGTAACAACAGTTACTATATTCACGATATCCCTATGAATGTACTAAAAAGGAAACAAAGTCCATAGATTTGCCAAAGGTGCAACCAAATAAAATAATTTATTTTAAAAAAAGCAACAACAGACTTTAGACGTTTAGTCTCATCTGTGTCTTTGTTGTATGGATGAAGAAACGAAAGACATGTCTCTTGCCCAAGATCACACAGCTGGTTAGTGGCACATCTGGAACTGGAACCCAGAGGTGATTTCTAATCCAGCACTGTGTCCACTAAACCAACTACATTTTATGAAAATCAAATTAAACTCTACCCATGTTACTGTCTTTACCTTAACACAGGTTTCCAAAGATACAGACCAGGGCAAATAATTATGAGACATGTTTTGCTCGAAAGGAAGTTGTATTCTACCTGTTTGTGCTTTTTAGGAGCGAGAAAATATGCTTTATATTCTTATATATTACAAAGGCTCTTTGTAAGTCTTGTCTAAAAAACAACAACAACATAATTCTATTTGAGTCAGCTTCTGTTTTTTAAATGTAAAATCCAAACCAAGATTACCAAATCCCCTTCTGAAATCTTCCCCACCTTTATGGTTCCAAAATTTAATGGAGGTGTTAAATTTAAGGATTCCTGTGATGTGCCAGGAAGCTCTTTTCTTCCAACTTGGGGGACGACGTCGAACACAGATGGTAGCTGTATACACCCCCCACGGGCTTGGGTTTATTTCTCAGATCATTGTTTTCATTCCCTGGGTATGTAGCTCTGCTACCCCATTTGCTTTTGTAAGAAGAGAATAACCCTTCAGGCTTTCTTTGTGTCCCTCGTTGTGCTTTGAAGCCCAAATGCTCTTCTTCTTTCTTTGTTTACCTTCTTCTTGTCAATACTTAATCACATTAGGAATCGTTCCCGTGAGTGAATCTCTCCATTTCCTTTCAGGCCACGTTCCACTCTATCCCATTAGCGTCTGCCTAATTTCATTAGACCTACCCCTTTGAGAGTCTGTTCCTGTCAAGGTCATTATTATAACTCAAGGTCCTTTGTATTCTAACTGTAGCAAAAGCTACTTTGAAGGGAGACTACATGCTGATGAGGGACGCCATGACCATTTGTTCTGGGTTTGCCGTAATAGAAAAGGCAGCTCTAATAAAAGATCACTGCTTCATAAAGAGATGGCAAGAAGGAAAACATTGCTACAAAAGAGTCATTAAAGTCACATGGCACTTTCTCAGCTCCTTGCTTCCTCCCCCTTCCTGGCTACACATAAACCTGTTCAGCCACCTGAGAAAGATTTGATGGAAATTAAATGCTGATTTATTCTGCACACAGGTGTGCTGCTACGCAGTATCCCTCTGTCTTAAATGTCAAACGAAGCACTTCTGTCGTTTATGGATTTCTTCCAGTACTGTTGCTCGCAGCCGCCCCCATCCATCCGTGGGGCTGCGGTGCTGCCTTTAGGCTAAGAGTATAGGCTTTGTCCCCGCATGGACCTTGGTTCCACATGTTCAAGACGTGACCCTAGACAAGCTATTAGCATCTCTGAGCTTCAGGTCCTTGTCTGTTAAGTGGGAGTATTAGAAGTTCCTACCTAAGAGGGTCCTTGGAGCATTTCAGACGGTACCATGTGAAGCGCTCAGCCCCGAGGCCTGACAGACAGGATGCCCTCCGTGCATTTTAGCTGCTGCTCACAGAATGAAATAACCAGGGTGCCTGGGTGGCTCAGTCGGTTAAACATCTGACTCTTGGGTCTGGCTCAGGTCGTGATCTCAAGATCGAGCCCCTAGTCGGGCTGCCTGCTCAGCATGGAGTCTGCTTCCCCTCTCCTTTGGCCCCTCTTCCCACCTGCATTCTCTCTCTCTCTCTCTCTCAAAGAAATAAATATTTTTAAAAATGAAATAACCATTGTTATTTAGTCAGGTATGACGATTGGTATTAGAGCGATCATCCCATGTTTTGAAAATTCACGTCTGTCCCCAACAGAAGCACCAAGCCCGAGAATCAGTTACTTTGATGGAGGCTTGGGGGTAGAGGAGGCAGGAAAGTGGTTTGGTTTGAGGGCTAGCATAGAATTTACATTTGCAGCAAGAATGTAGGGGAGCCAGAGCAAGGCCCTCTGTCTAGCAGAAGCTCGGCAGGCTCTGTGCTTGGACAAATCCAGAGCTCACCCAGCCCGCCAAGGAGCGGGAGAGTCCTCTCTGTGAAGCAGTTAGGAGCCCCGTCCCAACAACGCAAGCTCTTCTCTCTCCCGGCCACCATCCGAGGGGGAATGAACTCCCATCCAGGCAGATTTCTAGAAGAGCCAAGACCCTCAGGGCCCCACGCATCTAAATTGTAACGAAAGAAACAAACCAAGACTTACAACAGAGCACTTGAAAACCTAAATGTCAGATAAAGCACGGATAAATAAGCCACTTTTACAGCCTGAAATGTCTACACAATCCCAAGACCTCTTTGCCTTGTGCTGGCTCTACCTCACGCTCAGAACAGACCCTTTGCTTATGAAAGAGCCTTAGTATTTCTTTGGCCCTCTCTGTCCTGGGGACCCCCAGGAACAAGGTATTTGCTAGCAATTTAAGTTCCCAGTAAGTAAACAACAAGTCCTACATACCATTGTAGTGTCTTTGATCACCCCTTTACCTGACCTTTTCTTGAACGTTCCCATTACAGTTTGTTTTTTCCTGTTATTTGGGTAATTTAGTCAACATTTTTCTCTTATTTTTGTCTAAAAAGGAGATTTCCTATGTCTTTATGGAGAAATACTGAAAATGTGTAGGTAAACTTTTGTTGATACAGAGATAGGCATGGAATAGGGTGTGTTTCTGTTTGTTTTAAATACAAAAGGAAATTTTAATTTTGCTTTCTGGAGAAATACAAAATAAGAAGTGATGTAATTTCAAACATTACATAAAAATAAGAAAATACTTAAGAGAAATGACTGAGCTTTTTTTTTTCCTTTTTTAAAATTTGCTGTTCAGTCGTTTGGTATAATGCCAGGTAAAAACTGGGATGGAGAGATGATGCATTTTCTTTGATGAGTACTGAAGAGAAGAACATAGTTTCTAGACTGCTGCTCTGCTTCCAGTAGAGAGGAAGGAATGTCTCCCTGAGCTGAAAGAATAGTGTTTGACCTTACGAATGTTCTAGAAGCTGACACTCCTTGCCTAAAAAAGAACTCGGGTCCAGGACCACTCACGGGCATGTTTTATAGGTTCTGAAAGTGTGGGCTGGGTACAGTTCTGGGAACCATGTCTCCTCTTCCAGATGACCTCCCGTCAGTGCCCGTGTTTGACAAAACCCTGCCAGTGAAGCAGATGCATGTGCTCGAGGCTCTGGACCTCCTGATCCTCAGAGCAGACAAAGGTGATCCTTCCCTTCCTGGCAGTGTCCTCTGGGAGGGGGGAAACCCGTAGCCTTCTATGGCTGACTGCGAGGGTCACGGTGGTCTGACAGCATGGGTCATGCCAGCTACTGCCTTGGGGGTGGCTGGTTCTCAGGGTCCCCAGGGGGGCCTTTGTTCTCTGAGGGGGGGTCAGTGAGGGAGAAGGGTGGAGGGCACCATCTTTAATGCACTGTTGGGTAGAGGCAGTGTGGGGTTTCTTCTCAGTTCTAGGACACCTCAGCACCTAGTTCAGTTGCTTTCCTGCGCAATCCACTCTTCCGGTCTTCCCCCCCATCTCCTCCTGCGCCTTCTTTATCTCCCCAGGGAAAGACGCCCGCCTCTTTGTCTTCAGGCTCAGCGCTGTGCACAAGGCCATCGAGGGCAAACAGCCCGTGAAGAGCAAGTGTGACTGCAGGGACAACAAGCTGGAGAAAACAAAAGGTGACCACAGTCTTCGTTATTTTGGTGGTTTCTGGACAATTCGTTTTTCCCTCAGACTGCTCAGATCTCACTGGAAATAAAAATGCATGGGAATTTGATTTTATTGGTTTGGTTTGTACTCGGAAACATCACCAAGATAGCATCACTGTTTCCCTAAGAGAAGCCCGAGAGGGAGCCCAACATGTGGAGCACTAGAGGAAAGTCTAGGCCTGGCGTGACGGCTTTGAGGGTCAGTTGAGTTCTGTTCACAGATCTGTGAAAAGAGACTTTTAGCCTCTGGTTCCCAGAGCTCCGCTCACCTGTCGCTTTAATTCATACGGTGTCACGAGTGTGAAGCTAAGACCACAAACTCTAGAATACAGGGACTATGACTTCCCTAATTTTCCTGAAACTCAGCCTAACTTGTATTTCTCATCTCCGTGTGCTGCCTGGTCAGAACATTGTCAGACCCTCCCCTGGGTTATGCTCCATGTCCAGAGTCCTTAGGGGTCACCACACTGTCGAGGCCTGGGCGCTGCCAGGCTCCTGTCATGTGTTGAGTATCCTTTCTCTCTCTCCACAGGCTGCCACCTGTACGCGATTAACACTCACCACAGCAGAGAGCTGAGGATAGTCGTCGCCATCCGGAACAAACTGCTCCTGATCACGAGGAAACACAACAAGCCGGGCGGGCTGGCCGGCATCTCCCTGCTGTCTCCACTGTCGGAGTCACCTGTGGAGGAATTCCAGTACATTCGGGTAGGTGTGCCCTTCAGATCCCTTCGCTCCTGGCCAAGGTGTCAGGAGGCCGACTCTCTTGTCGGGGTCTGTCACCCACTGGGTTTGTCTCGCAGGTCAATACCTGGTGGGGGAAACCCCCGCCTGCTGCCCTGGTTTCCCCAGAGGACTGAGGCTTCAGGGCTTTTCCCTAGTCCCTCCAGCTCATTCATGCCAGGGGACACCTACTGGTGCCATTCTAGACACTGGGGAGACAGCGGTGAGCCGTCTCCCTTCTCATGGGCGTGGCTTTCTAGTTGCAGGATGACGTAAAGGAGGAACTGATCCTGAATCCAGAGCATGAGTAAAGCGGATTGATTGAAGGAGGAGAGGACAAGAAGTGGGGAGAGGGCATCTGTTCTAGAAAGGGTGTCCCAGAAACCCTCTCTGAAAAAGTTGCCTTTGAGAGTTCCAAGGGAAATATGGGGGTAGATGAGGAGGATATCTGGGGAAAGGGCGTTCCAGGCAGAAGGATCAGCAGTTAAGGACCCGAGGCCCTGTTCAAGGCACCGCTCGTAGGCCACAGTGGCTGGAGCCGAGGGAACACGGCAGGGAGCACGGAGAGCCCTGAAGGCCATTGCTAGGATTTTGGCTTCGACTCTGACTGAGAGATGGCAGCCAGTGGGAGGTTTTAAAAAGAGCTTTCTGGCTCCTGGACAGAGAAGAGCATGGGAGCGTGGGGGCCCGGGCGGAAAGGAGGAGACCACTACGAGGTTAATGCAGGCCCCCAGCAACAGATGACGGTGGCTTTGGTGACCAGAGAGGGGGAAGGAGCTGCCCTGCCTGCCAGAGCCAGTAGGGTTGGCAGACCCAGTAATCCTGGGACCTTGGAGGGAAGCCTCCTTGAGGGTCCCTTTCCTGTTCTTACTGTCTCTTACCTTCTTAAAAATTAGGGTACATTAGGGGTGAGCCATGTCAGACATTGGCTTCCAGGGCAGATTTCACCTGTAGGTGAGCTGAGCAATTATTTTTGCCAGAGTGAATGCCTCCTGAGTTATGCATATCAATTTCTGCTAATAGTCAATTTATGGGGACAGAACCGCCATCACAGTGACCTTAAAACAAGTTAAAATCTTGCTTTAATTACGTGTGGTCTTCTTAATACAGTAATTAGCCAACTTAATGGCTATTTCTGTAGAGTATGTGCATTTCTGCGGCCTATCAGCTCTGAAATAAGATTTCCTGAGCTCCAGTCTTGGCTGCACCACTTATGTAAACTATGTGAATGTAGGCAAGTCATGTAACCTTTGAGCCTCAGTCTCCCTATGTGTAAAATAGGATAATAGCTTTACCTATTTCATGAGGTCATTCTGAGGATCCAGTAAGAACAGTACCTGGCACTGTGTTCAGTGCTCAACAAGGTTAGCAGTTATTATTCTATTATCGAATCACAGGACAGGCCCAGATTCTCTGAGGGCTAATGAGGGTCATACTGTTGATTTGGCTTGTCAGGTGTTTTGAGGACAGGTTGTGGGAGGGGGGAGTCTGAAGCAATCCCTGCCCCTCTTTCCCTGTCCCCACCATCCCTGCCAGCAAAGGGCTCTGCAGGAGCCTAGAGAGGGAACCTGCTACTGGATGGGAGTGGGGGACAGGGAGTGGGGAGGGTGATTGTTACGAAAATGGCTGCTCCGTGTCCTGACCCCTTCTCCCACGTCGTCATCAACCACACAGGAGATCTGTCTGTCCGACTCTCCCGCGGTGATGACCTTAGTAGATGGGCCAACCGAGGAGAGTGACAATCTCATCTGTGTGGCTTACCGACACCAGTTTGATGTGGTGAACGAGAGCACGGGGGAGGCCTTCCGGCTGCACCACGTGGAGGCCAACAGGGTGAGTTGACAGGCGGAGGGCAAGGGGGAAGCCGAGAAGACCAGGAGCACGTCTTCAAACCACCCGAGGCTGCAGTTAGGATTTCTTTAAAATCACGGACAACTGATGGCAGTGGTATTCTGCGATATGCTATTCGGGCTGCCCCGGGAAGTCACCTTCTTGTGGGTCAGAATGGTTCAGTCTAATGGAATCGCCCCATCGCCCTGCTCAGTTTTCTAGATCTCCCCCTGCCCTTCCGTCCTTCCTCCTAAAGGAGAAGTGAAGGGTCGAAAAGCTCAACCTGCGTAACTAAAGAAATGAGAACATCTGTTTGCTCGTTCACTCCAGAAGGGCCTTATCCTCTCTCCGTGGCCCAGGCAGACTCATAGCTTGGGGCCCGGGTGGCTGGGGTGGGCTGAGCCCCTGGGTCCATCCCCCAAAAAGCCCCCTGGGAAAGGAAGAAGGGACGGGGCACCACGAGGAGAGGGGATGAGTGTCTCCCTCCAGCCTGAGCTATGCAGAGCGCAGGGCTGTCTGGGGTTCGAAAGAGATCCGGGGCCCACCAGCAGCTGCACTTGAATGCTAAGGTGACTCTGAACATCCATGCCCCTGGGGGGGCAGTGAGCGCTCACCAGCCTGAGACCCGGTGACCTGTCTGTCCCTGGAGCTGCTCCATGCTGACACAGCAGATGGGAGAGTCCCTGGGCCATTGATCACTGGGAAGCAGGGCAAGGCCCGATAACACTGGGGCTCCTTGAGGTTTGCCTAGTGCGGAGCCAGCCTCCTGGCTTGGGTACCAAGGACACTGCAGAATGGGGACATTGCCCCCACGGAGAACATAGTTCCTGGTGAGGACTTCCAAACCTCCAGAGTTACTCCAGTCCTGTCCAGGTAGGTCCCAGAGACTACAGAATTCCTTCTGATTATGCTTTATAAGAAATAACAATAAATACAACTTATACAAGGGCACGCCCTACACAAATAGTCATCAGAAAATTGCTCATTGCTGTATTAAGAAGACTTAATACCAAATGAGAGTGCCGGAAGCCAGCTCCAGCAATAGTCAGGGTCCCCGAAGGAAAGGACGGCGTCGGCAATACGAAATGAGGAGACGGACTCAGATGATGTTTCAGGAGTCTCCCAAAAACTCAGGGCTCGGGGTCCTTTATTTATAACATTCTAACAAAGGATGACCAAAAACATAACCAAGGTGATTATTCACTGGTCAAAGGAACCTTTGTATGTGCACCTGGTGTTTTTTCCCCAGAGGCTTGATAGACGAAGCCTGTTCTGCTTATCTGTATTATGCCCTTTTTTATGGTCACTCCTAGTCTTGTACAAAATTATGGGCCCTGCGCAAGGTCACTTAGCCCCAAGGCTAAACGCCGCTTGTCCTGGGGGAGGCACAGCGTAGAGCCAGACTCTATTTCTGGCAGTCATCCCGGACTCTACTTGGGCCTGTTTATCTATAGAAAGAGTAAATTAACTATACCTGGAAAAAGTGAATTATTTATAATTAGACTATGTTTTTTCTAGTAACTAGGTTTGTATTATATAAATTTATGTTGATTAATAATACAGGATCTACAAATAGCAAATCCAACCTATCCTTAACAAATTTAGTCTATTCTTACCACTCATATTAATATGTGTTATTTGAGCTGCAAGCTGCTTTTAACTGGAAGGGATTGATTAATGCTTTACCCATTGCGATTCTCCTCACCTTGCAGGAGGGTGGTGCCCCATGCCGTGCAGAGGGGGTACACCTTCTTGTACCACGCAGATGGCTCACATCATGAGAGCAAGATTTTAAGAAGTAGAAAAATCAGGAAAAGAAAAATCCAGATATAATTAGGGGAACTCCCTGCCTTCCACAATTATCAATCACAGAGTGTCAGTTGTTTCTCATATATTATATGTATATTTGGTGATGTCCAAACTTGTCTGCAACTGGAGTCCTCCGAGGAGGTTTAAAAGCTACTGCTGCCCATGTCCCACCCCAGAGATTTCCTTGGGTGTGGATATGGACTTTGGAATTTTTAAAATGATCCTCAGGTGATTCTTAAGTTCAGACAAGTCTAGGAACCACCTGTTACATTGCTTCTCAGCCCTGGCTGTAACTTCCAGAAGGCTTTAAAAAGATGAGAGCTCTGACCCCACCCCAGATCAGTTACATCAGAATTTCTGGGTGTGTGGGAATCAATATGCTTTGTGTCTTGCCAGGCGATCCAGATACAGACCTAGTAGAACAAGTCTGCCCCGAAACTCTTCCTATTTTAAAGCCAGAAGGACTGTCCCTCCATCCCAGCAATGGGGAACCCATAACCTCTTCCAGCCTGCCAACTTCGGAGGAGGAAGGGCCCGGTTTGCCTTTAAAAGTTCTTGCCCTTCTTAGGGGCACCTGGCTGGCTCAGTCAGAAGAGCACACTACTCTTGATCTTGGGGTTGTAAGTTTGAGCCCCATGATGGGTGTAGAGACTACTTAAAGTCTTTTAAAAAAATAAATAAATAAAAGTTCTTGCCCTTCTCACTTTTCAAAACCGTGTGACCAGCCAAAAGAGGTAGAAAAATCATGGCCCTGGAGGTCTTTGTTCCATCAGTCCCTTCCCTGACAACTAGTTTCCTAAGACTTCACATGCTTTTCCTGCTGATTGTTATTATTTACTTATATTTAACACCCTAATAATTTATTAGAGTGTCTGGATTTTTTTCCTCGTAAGATTCATGAAGGCCCAGGAAAAAATCAGATTAAAGATGGTTTTCTTGGGTGACTCCTTCGTTTTGTTTTTCTGAAGGTTTTATCAGGAATAATTTGAAAATGTTCTTTTCTTTAATATGCTTTTTAAAACTAAGTCACTAAGTCTTTCCCTAAGAGAAAACCTTTAAAAAAAATTTTTTAAAGCCCTTCCCTAAATCTAAGTGACTGAGTGTGTATAGTCCATCCGTGGTACATGGGCAGCCACTGAGTGTTTGCTGAGCAGGTGCTTAGCAAATGGAGGCTTAGACACAGCCACTGATCTTTGCAAGGAATTTACTGTCTAATTGGAAAGATAAGCCCCAGAGAAATGAAAAAAGTAATGAACAAAGTGTTTTCTAATAGCCAGTTAGAAATAGCCTATGGGAACAGGACTAGCTTTTTTTTTTTTTTTTTTTAAGATTTTATTGGAGGAGCAGGCAGAGGGAGAGGGAGAAGCAGACTCCCCGCTGAGCAGGGAGCTCCATGTGGGGCTCGATCCCTGGACTCCAGGATCACAACCTGAACCAAAGGCAGACTCTTAACTAACTGAGCCACCCAGGCGCCCCCAGGGCTAGCTTCTTACCAGGGTGTTCCTGCAGCCCAGGCTCTGATCCAATGGAGGCAGGAGAGAGGCCGACCTCCCCTAAATCATTGGGCATTTCAGGGTCATTCAAGTTACTCTGTGCGGGGCACCCGTGTAGATTTCCTGGCGTCCATTCCTCCTCTCTTCTCAGCCAAGCCCATTCAATTCCCATGTCAGCCTTCAACCCCACCTGAGGGTCTAAGAATAGAGCCCTAGGTCAAAAGAGGACATGTTTAAGAAGCATCAAAGCAGCAATCTGAAAGTCAACATCAAGTTCATTTTACCAACAGGTCTATCGTGACCTGCTGCCCCAGCTCTAACAGCCAGCATTGGCCTCCTTCCCAAAACAAACGTCTCCTCTGGCAGGAACTGCAGACCTGGTGATGAGCTCTAGGTCTCTGGCTTAGATGCCTGACCTAAATCCCCATCTTGACCGTCTATCTGCCCAGGACCCAGTGGGTCTCGGTGGGAAGCCCACCCCAAAATCGCATGGCAAGTTCGGACACTGACCTAGCAGTGGCTCCCACTTTCAGCTGGGGCTAGGGAAGGTGGGGTGCAGACTTGGCTTGTTACAAACCAGAGCTTTGCCATTGCCTGCCCTGCAGCCTGAATCTCTGCACACAGCCGTGCTAGTCCACCAGTCCACACCGTCCTGGGACCCCCTTATAGACCTCCCGCACGCCAGCGACTCCCCTGGCATCTGCTGCTGCCATGAGCAGACCTTGGTCCACTTCTGCTTGAACTTCCTCTACCCCCGCGTGACTCCCCCTCCCCCACCCCAAGCACCTATACAGGCCCTACCTCTAAATACACAGGCCGTCCCTCCCGCCTTTCCCACTCCAGTGAACCCTCCCAAAGTGAGAAGAAACAGCCCCCGCTGAATGATCACTTCTGTGTCTGGCCCCACGCCTAGGCACCTCGTAAGCACTATTTCATGAAATCTTCCCAGCAACTGTGGGGCATGCACTGTTCACTTCTCTGTTTTTGCAGAAAAGGAAACAGACTCAAAAAGGAATAGTCACTTATTTACGCAAAACCACACAGCTAGTAAGGAGCAGAGATAGGACTTGAACCGAGGCTCTCTGACTCGGAAGGCATGCTGTGGCCTTGGCAGCCACGTCCCAAGGCATAGTGGGGGACAGGCCACAAAGGTCCAGGCTACAAAGCCAGGAGCGCTCGGCCCCTCCTGTCCTCCTCTGGCTGGGATGAGTGTCGTCCAACTGCCAGATACTGGGACATCTGAGGAGGAACTGATTCTAAGTCAAAGAGGAGGGGACCAGAAGGTTCCCTTCAGGACCCGAGAGTTCAAAGGCTGCTCCCTCATGACAGGTACGCCCTTGGTGCCTGTCCCACAGCCGGTCGTGGTGTCGGCTGACATTCACCGAGCATTTCCCAAGTAGCAGGCCATGCACTAGATGCTTCCATAAGTGGCCTCACGGAACCCTCAGCCGCCGTGGGGGCGGATGTCCTTCCTAGCTCTCCTACAAACGGAGAAACTGAGGCTCCGCGAAGTCGAACAGGTGGCCTTAGGGCACACACCTCCAAAGTGACAGAGCTAGGATTTCCTTTATTCAGCCATGCATTCACTGAGGATTTATTCTGCTCCCACCATGTGCCAGGCCCAGGGCGGATGCTGAGCGGTGATGGCGAACAGCACAGGCGAGGGCACCGTTCGCGAAGCTTGTCTGCTACTGGGGGGAAGCGGGGAGCGCAGATAAACAGACAAGTGAGCATCAGAGAGCGACACACACTATGCAGATCATTAAAATAGAGGGGTGTGATATATAGCAGGGGAAGAATCATCTGGATTTGATCCCCAAATCCTTCTGCTCCCGGAGTCGACGTTTGACCTCCAAGCCTCGCAGTCTGTCGCCTGCCCCCCAAAGCACTGATAGCTCTTGCTTGTGGCCTTTGCCTCATTGTACTTTGTTTTATGTATTTATGTGCTTTTCTGGTTTTTTTCTTGAGGGGCAGAACTCTGCCTTATTCATTTCTGCGTGTGAATGGCGCCTAGGAAAGTGCCAGATGATGACGGAAGGGAGGGGGCAGGGGTTCCATCGGAGGGAAGCCGGAGCCCAGGCAGAGGCCCCGTGCTGGGTGAAGTGGGCGGAATACCCCGTACGGAGGGTGGCCGGCCTGGTGGGTCTGGGTAGCATCGACTCCGGGAGGGGCTGGAGAGGCGAGCTGAGGGGGCCAGGCCCGTGCTCCTGCCTGGGGACGTCAGGCCTTGCCGGGGGCGACAGCAGGCCCACACAAGACACCCGAGAGCCCCTGAAGAGGAGGCTGCCGGGCTTGGGGTGGGGGTGGCCCCGGAGATGTCAGGCCCAGCTCTGCTCACAAAAAGGAGGAGCTTTCGGAGGAAAGTAGTCACATGTGAGAGGAGGATGATCATAGTGCTGACCAGGCAGCGTCAGGCCCTCCTCCAAACCCTCGGCCTTGTCTTGTGGAGTTCTCGTTACAGGCCGGCTAAGCTACTGTCCTCACACCGGTTTTACAGGCAAAGACCTGAGGCCAGACCTTAAGTCCGTTTGCCACGAGCCACAGAGGCAGGCGGTGGTACAGACAGGCTGCTCACTCAGGTCTGCCTGACCAGAGTCCATGCTCCTGACCGGAGTCCATGGTCCTGACCGGAGTCCATGGTCCTGACCGGAGTCCATGGTCCTGACCGGAGTCCGTGCTCCTGACCGGAGTCCGTGCTCCTGACCGGAGTCCGTGCTCCTGCCTGTTGCCCTGCTCCGCCTCCTGCCTCTCAGGAACTCGGCTGTGGAATCTGTTGGGTCAAGAACAAGAACGAAAGGCTTGGAAATGAGAGCAGGAGCTCTGAGAAGAGCATGTGCCTGAGCGGGGACAGCTAGGGATTTTGAGCTCAGAATAAAGTGTGAAGCTAGAAAGATGAGCCTTTTTCTAAATGAGGGAAGAGCCAAGAGGTGGAAGAATAACCGAAGTGGGCGACGGGCAGGAGGGAGGAGGTGCCACCTGTCAGCGACCACGGAGAGCTGGGCAGAGATGAACATTGGCCAAAGGTCTTCAGTTTGGGGCAGAAGGAAATCTTCGGGCCCAAAGAGGGCAGATCCCCAGCCATGGGGAGCGGGGCAGACTTCGGGTGGAGGCACAGGAGGGAGTGAAAGGAGCAGGGGTGTGTAGAGACCCCAGGCTTGAAACTCCAGAGGGGCCTAAGCGTCCCCGGGTTGAGCCCTGCCTTGTCAAACCAGACACCGCAGCCCAGGGAGGCGAGTTTGCTCGAAACTAGGAACAGAAGATGGAACTAGGTCTTCTGAGGCCCTTTCCGTGGTGCCCTGCCGCCTCCCTCCAAGCGCAGGAGAGCGAGAGAATAGAGGGGAAGACCTGGCCCGGTGGTTCTGAGATTGTGCGGCTGCCCACTAGCTGAGCTGTGAGAGCAGGTAAGGCAGCAAAGGGCCAGAGGCCCGGGTCCAGTCTGGGCAGGGGCCTGGGCTCACAGCTCTCACTTCCCTCATCTGAGAAGTGGGAGGAAGGCCACATACTCCCCACGGTCAAGCTCCTCCTGCAAGGAGGCCTTGGGAACTGGAGCGCGTTACCCAAATGGGAGTCCCGATAACAGAGAAAGTGGAGAAGCCCGTCTCTCGAGAGCTGCTCATGGGTAGAAAAGATGGTGACGAAGTCCCAGTGGGGAAGGGCAGGGGAGACGGTTCTGTGCATTATAATCATGGCCCCCCCGAGGTGGAAGTGACCCCACAGCCCCTGGGAGCCGAGCCCGCCCCACCAAAGCCTTGAACTTGAGAAAGACTTTCGACAGTGTCCTCCAGCCCGCCCACCACCACTGCCTTTATCGTTTCAGGTTAATTTTGTGGCAGCTATTGATGTGTACGAAGATGGAGAAGCCGGGCTGCTCTTGTGCTACAACTGTAAGTTGCTAAAATTAACTGCTCTTTCCCTGGGTAATTTAAAGGAAGCCAGACCTAGATTTACCTGGCGCCTTGTTCCTGTGACCTTACCTGCACTCCAGGGAGTGTCTAAAAATGGCATTCCGACCTGGATCTCCCAGCCCTCCCTGTGAGCTGGGCCTGCCTGAGGCACTTTCTCCAGGACGCGGGGTGCTGGCGGGCACTTCCGTCTGGGGAGCCCTTACCGTGTGCCAGGCGCTGACTGTTTCACTGAATTCTCACCGCCACTACCTGAGCTTCGGAGATCAGGTCCCTGAGGCCTGGAGAGGTGAACAGCAGCAGGCCCAGGGTTCACGTTTGGGGCCCTCTTAACCCCAGCACCCCAAATTTTAACCACAGTTACTCTTCTAGGCTGTGTCCAGGCTGTTAATGAAATCAGCCTCAACCTGGCGTATCCAGCCTCACCTGTGTTGGCTTGGGGCCCGTGGCAGGGTGGGTTCCGGGCAGACCAGATCAAACACAGCGAAGAGAGTCCTCAAGGATTTTCAGCATTTCAAAAGCTAATGTGATACTACAGTAAAAAGGATCCTTTTAAGGCTAATAGTAGTAAGATATTTTCCTGGCTAGGCCTGCCCAGTGTAACCAAAGCAATAAAAAATATTCTTTCCAGCCTAGAATTGTATCGGTTTGCATACACATGGGGCTGACACTTCGATTAATCTTTGATTAGTAAGTATGGGAGAGCTAATTACCAGCAGAGAAATTCGTCTGGCAAAAATCGTCTTTTGAGATGTGAGATCTGATAGCCCAACAGGCAACAACAGGAACAGAGCTCACCGCCCGTGTCCCAGGCGCTCCTGGGCCCCGCGGCTCAGCCAGGCTGCTCCTGCCGCCCCGGCTCCCCGGCTACAGGGCCCGGTGAGGCAGGGGGTCACTTCTGTAAGACCTCTTCATCTCTTTCTTTCGTCTCTTTCACATGTTGTCTTTCCACTTTATTGAAAACTCTGGGAGGGAAACCTGGGGGGGGTGCTCTACAAACTGATGTTGGTTTATTTTTTTTCCTTTTAACCGCTTGTGAAAGGATGGAGGGATTTTAGGTGGAATAGAAGATCAGAACAGAAAGATAGGTTATCAGAATGGGATGATTAGTCCGGAATTGGAAAGGGAAGGAAGATGGAAACAGAGGTGGATGATATCTTCTCTGTACCAATGTGGAAGCTCATGGACCCGAGCAGGCATCGGTCCCCTGGCTTTGCTGGTCTCCTGGCTTCAGGCTCTGGTTTCATCTCTGATGGGATCGTGTGTGTGTGTGTGTGTGTGTGTGTGTGTGTGTCTGTTTTCCTAGACACACCAAGGCATCAGAAGGTAAAAAGCTCTGTGTTTTTATTTTTAAGATTTTATTTATTTATTTGATAGAGAGACAGTGAGAGAGGGAACACAAGCAGGGGGAGTGGGAGAGGGAGGAAGCCCAATTCGGGGCTCGATCCCAGTACCCTGGGATCATGACCTGAGCCAAAGGCAGACGCTTAACGACTGAGCCGCCCAGGTGCCCCAGCACTGTGTGCTTAGATGCTACTCAGGTCAAGGCCTTGGGAATCCCAGAGGTTCCCAGACCTGCCTCCAAATTCCCCAAACTGTGTCACTTGCTTCCGTTTCTCTGGGTCAGGAATCTGGTTTTCCTTTTCAATCTCCCTCCTTCTCCCAGCAGGCAGGCAGGTCCCCAGTAAGCAAGCCCGGAAAACCAGCTGGTTTTTCCCATAGTCGCCCAGGCCACTTCTGTAACCCATTCCCCCCCCACACACACACACACAGTGCACGCTGGGCTTGCCCACTTCTGTCCAGACAGCTGTGCCCTGAAGGCCCTTGTCAGGAAGGTGCTATAGAATGATCTTGCTCCCCCCCCCAATGTTTGTAGCTGACTTTCATCAGTTTCTTTTCTATTTCTGTTAAAAAAGCAAAGTAAAAAACAACTTTTATATACTCCGAGCTTCACATAAAGAGACTTTTCTCTCAGATATGTTAAAGATGAAAATATTTTATAACAGAAATTATAACTTCCAATTATATGTTCTTAGAGAAAAATATATTTGCAAGATCAATTTCAGGGGGAAAGTATAAATATTTCAATATAGCAAGGATCTTATTTTCTTGTAATTAATCTCTATCTTGAATATCAGAGTCTGTCTTTACTTAAAAAAAGAAAGAAAATTTGGCCATGACCTTAGCATACAATAATGATTCACCTTTAATGCAAATAATACATTTCAGTACTAAGGTGAACTCTGTTTGCTGATGTTTTTTTTTTTTTTTTTAGATTTTTATTTATTCGACAGAGAGACAGATCATAAGGCAGAGAGGCAGGTAGAGAGAGGAGGAAGTGGGCTCCCTTCCAAGCAGAGAGCCCGATGCAGGCCTCGATCCCAGGACCCTGAGATCATGACCTGAGCCGAAGGCAGAGGCTCTAACCCACTGAGCCACCCAGGTGCCCCGATGATGGTGTTTTAAAGATAATCACACAAGGAAACTAGAAATGCTCACATAAGTACCATTCCTTCTCCCCATGACCACATTTAACCTTAGTCTTAGCTTCCAGATAAATAATGTAAAGGATACAAAACCTACCTCTCATGTCTGCTGTGAAAATTAAACAGGACTCTCCATGTAAAGCCCATAACACACAGTCACGCTCAGCAGGATTGTTTTGTAACCTCCATAGAGTTTTCTACATGCAGAAAGGGACTTATCTTCAGAGAAATTTGTTTTAAAATTAGAAGTATCTGTCACGCTGCTGCTCGGGGAAGGTCGAAGGAGGCGAGGTCATGGGCTCCTAGCTCCTTCCTGTGACGAGACCTTTCAGAATCCCGCCCCTCCCCCCAGCTCCCCCATTCCGGCTGCCCTTTTAAAACCCGGGCTGACAACCTTCTCTGCGTCAGGCACACGCTAGATTCTGGAGGCACACCAGTGCGAGGAGTTGCCAGGGACTGCAGTGAGCTTCTGCTTAGGCGGACGGCCGGGCACAGACGGCAGCACTTTTAAGTGTGAATGTGCTTCACAGCTCTGGGGCTCAAGAAACATGCTTTGCTTGCTTTTCTAAACCAGTTTGGTCTGATTTAGAGCCCCCTGTCCTCGGATGCAGAAACCACCAATATTAGTTATTGGGAGGGAGAGCCCTCTACTTCCCTGGGGTCATATTAGGGTCCCTGGGGCTTATTCACTTGGAAAGGGGAACAGAGGGGCCTCTGAAGTACGGTCTGGGTCACCTCGTCCATGCAGCTCCACTCTGGGACAGGCTGAGCTCCCATGGAGACCGTTCCCTGCCATCCAGCCTGTTCTGGGCTCCGTGAGCTCAGGGCTCCTCCTGCCCAGACTCCCTCAAACCCAGCAGTCTGCTGTCCCCTGGGGGGAGCTGGGGTGCCAGAAGGGGGCAGAGAGGAGATGTGTGTGAGGGACCCGGGCCTTGAGGAACACATCACTGCTTCCTTCCTGAGCGGGGACAGCAAGGGAAGAGTGGCTCACTCGTTCTACAAATATTTACTGAGCACCTCATGTTTCCGAAGTGAGTAAAAGATACATAAATCCCTGCCTCCCAAGGTGTACATTTTCAAGGGGGCAGATAGACAATTAACAGGATAAGTAAGAAAAGTACCTAGTATGTTGAATGGCGGTATGTGCTGTGGACATAAAGCAGGGAGAGGGGCTGGGGGCGGGCAGGAGTGGGGAGTGCGGGTCTCCATTTAGGGAAGGCGGAGAAGGAAGGTCTCCTTTGGACGGGGCACTCAGAGAGAAGACCCCGAGGGAGTCAAGAAGGGGTGGGTAAAGACCTTGAGGAGGGAACATTCTAGTATTTCAAGGTGACCCCGAGATGACCCATGTGGCATGAGTGTGGGTGGATGGAAGTGCTCTCTTAAGAGGACCAGATTCAGGGAGGGCTTGGTAGGTGAAGGGCCTCTTAGCTGCTGAGCAGCTGGAGGATTTTGAGCAAAGGGGTAACAGGATCGGACCTAGGTATGAGAAGGACCACCGGCTAGTTGGGCCGCTGTGTGGAGAACTTCATGGAAGTAGGTAAGGCCGTTCGTTTACCAGGTGACTGTGCACGTGTCATGAGAGATGACAGTGGCTTGCACCAGCACACGGCAGTGGAGGTGCTGAGACAGGGTCAGACCTAGAGGTATGTGAAATATGAGAACCAAGATCATCGGTTCATGAATCCAGCATGACGTATGCCAGAGAGAAGGGAGCCTGTGCTTTGGGACTTGAACAACTGGACGAATGGAGAACACCATTTACCGAGGTGTGGGAAACTAGGACGAGCAGGTTTGGGGGAGGAAAGATCAAGAGTTGAGTCTGGACAGGTCAGGGCCTCCCCATGGCGACTGGGGGCTGAGGGGACGGTGCCCGTGGGAGATCCGCATTCGGGAGCCATTAGCATGTAAGTGACCCGGAGTCACTGGAAGCTGGGAAGTGGGGAGAGATGGGAGGAACCAGCAGACTGAGGAGCACCCCAAGGGAAGGAAATCTCTCGAAAGACAGCAGTTTAAGTAAAGATTCCGGGGGGTTGGGGGGGTTCCACGAGGCGAAGTTCCTTGATGAGAGAGTAGGGGTCCCTGGGAAGCAATGGGAGCGAACCCCACTGCACGGGATGAGAGGGAATGTAAGAGGAAGTAGAGACAGGAGTCCAGAAGAACCTTCCAGAGAATTTTCCTTTGGGGGAAGAGAAGGGAGGGTTCAGGAAAGGAGGAAGAGAGGTCACAGAGGAGGAAGAACAGTTGCTTTCTAGAAGGTGGAAGAAGGCAGCGTGCTTGCGGGCTGTGGGGAGAGACCCAACGGAGAAAGGCAAACTAGGGTGGAGCCCTGAGAGCAGGAGCAGGTGGGCCCGGGGGGAAAGGGGGGGACCAGCCGCACCTGCACCTCGAAGCGGCCGAAGCCTCAGTGCAGCCATGAGGGGCCACCCGACCCGAGTGGCTCTCCGCTCTGGGAGCAAGGGCTTCAGCTGAGCCTGAAGGTACCTTTCTGTCCCCTAGTGAGTCCACTGTAGCAAAAACAAGACTCGCTGACTTTGGCTCATTTTTCCTCTCCAGAGGACTCACTCTGTTAGTTAAACTGTATAAGGCAATTGCTTTGTAAGCCTAGTGGTCACTTGAAAGGATCCCTGAGCCCTGATGGGGCAGGACGCTCCATACAGATTTGACAGGGGGGAGCCTCAGCTGGGCCGTGGCAGCTGCTGGGAGGGCCCCCAGCCAGGCCCTGACCTGCAGCCGGGCTGCCCCAGCCTCCGCCCTCCCACAGCGGGGCGCACAGCGTTCTGTCTGAACAGGAAAGGGAGTGAGTGCTTAACGGGCCTGAGGTTTCTTTTTAGGGTCATGAAAAGATAAAGTTCGATTGTGACATTGTACAACTCTGCAAATTTACTCAACTACATTGAATTATACTCTTAAAGGGGATGAGTCTTATGTAAGTTATAGCTCCATACAACTGTTTTTAAAACTAATTAAAAATAAAACTGTATGGCTAAAACACAGTGGGCTTCTGGAATAACTGGAGCCTTTGCTTCTAGATGGACCTTCTCACTCGGAGGATCCGAACCACCTGAGCTTAGGTTTAGAGCTCAGAGCAGGCCAGGAACAGAGCAGCTGTTCAACCTGGCCTTAATCTCATTCTGGCTCGTCTTGCCCAATGTGACACAGGCATATGGCTTCGAGTTTTCTTGTTAAAAGGGGGGAGGGGGGTGGCGGGGAGTAAACGGCATCCACCACACTCGTCCTGCTGAGTGAGGCTCAGAACATGATGAACCTCGCAGGAGGGCCTCCTCCATCCGGGGGGAGCTCCATCAAGGGTCCCTTCTTCTCTGCAGTCAAGTACACCCATGTTCAAACCCTGCTGCCCCCATGTGGTGCTTGTGAAACTTGGGACATGCTGTGTCACCTCTCCCGGCCTCAGTTTTCTCATCTGTAAACTGGGCGTCATAATGGCATCTCCTTCACAGGATTATTCAGATGAAAGAAGCTGACGTGTTGAAAGCTCAGTGCCTGGCACGTGGTAAACCCTCCCAGAGGGGCAGCCATGAATACGGGGCCAAAGAGGCCCCACCGCAGCCCCGCCCACCTCCTGGCTGTGAACTTGGCCGCACCGCTGTGTTGGGACCAGCTATGTGTGCAGACCTAGCAGACAGGACCCTCTGCGGGTTGCCTGTGTCTTCATTTATCTAATGACCAGCTCTCCGCATTGTCTCTCACAAAAAATGAGTCGCTATTGTTTTGTTGCAGACAGTTGCATCTATAAAAAGGTTTGCCCATTTAATGGGGGCTCTTTTTTGGTTCAACCCTCTGCGTCAGATTTCCAGTTCTGTTGGAACCAGGCTCCTTGCGCGATTGGTAAGAAAAACCTTGATCATTTTGTGCTTCCCCTGCATAGACCCGCCTGAACTGTTCAGTCCCATATAAGCAAACTCGCCGGCTTACTGCTAGATTGCCCGGAGTTCCACGAGTCCGATGAGTACTCCGAGTGTTCTTTTTCCTTTTTAATTGTCTTCCCGTTTGTTCCCCTTGTGGGGACTGTTGCCGACCCCTGTGCCTCCCGGTGGTGAGCATGTGAGCATTTGAGAGCCATGTAATCCCAGTTTTCAGGACTTGGGACCTTCCAGTTATCATTTCATTTCTGGGCCTTGCTTCCCTTTTCTTACAATTCGAGAGCAAGACCTCCAGCCTTAAAATGCCAACTGACTTGGTGGAGAAACACAATGCATTTTGCACCATTCTTATGTGTTTTGAAGCTTGAAAATCTAGAATCACGGAAACGCAGGTACTTTGGCCTGCCACTGAAATATTAGGGAGAGAGTGGTGCTGCTTCCCTTCTGGGGTTCACGATCCACAGCTGAGCATCTGCCTGGTGAGAGTCAGCTCAGAGCCAGGAATGTTCGAGTTAGTACTGTTGCCAGCAAAGGACAAGTATGTCATGATAGGTGAACATTCAAGAGTCTTGAGATGGAAACAGAAGATCGAATCCAGATGATGGAGGGACCAGACCAGTCGGGCTTCGGTGACAGACAAGATGGGGCCCAGAAAACAAAAACAGAGGGAAGGGTTGAAAATCGCTTTCAGGTTTTGAGCCCCAACACTGGAGGTCACTTGAGGGAGCAAGGCTGGAGGCATGGGTGAGGTAGGTCGCCAAAGGAGTAGAGAGTTCACCAAGGCGAGAGCACACAGAGAATAAGCTGGGGTGAAAGAGCTTGGGAGCAGGAAGTAGCCAGGGAAGAGGCCAAAGGTGAGGCTCTGGGGCAACTAGGGGCTTGTGCGGCCTGGAAGTCAGTGTGTCGTAAAAACAACCTCAAGAAGAGGGGCCGACCTTTAACAAATAACAAACCCATGGACGCCATGGCCCCCTGTGAGGGACAGTGGGGAAGGAGACACAGCCCCGGCCCAGGCGTACATGGCAGGAGGAGCACAGAGGAGAAGGGAGCAAATGACAGGGCACGAAGGCCGGGGAAAGGCGGGGCTTTGGGGCATGGTGGCGTCTGCCGGCGGGCAGGGTGTGCCAAACCGCAGTCTGGACAAGAAGGGGGACTGTCTCTCGGGACTTGGGTGGGCGAGCCTCCAGCAGAGCAGGTTATGAGGCCCCAGTGAAAAGGGGACAAGGAAGAAGAGAAGCAGCCAGAGCAGGAGGGGAGATGGAAGTTTCCAGAGCAGGGAGGGCGACCGGGGGACGGTCCGGCACCTCCAGGACCACAAGCCAGCGGGCTGGCAGCTGACTCGCCCCGTTGCCTTGCAGTGTGCGCTTTCCCGTACCTGCTGGCCTTCACCACCGACTCCATGGAGATCCGCCTGGTGGTCAACGGGAACCTGGTCCACACGGCCGTCGTGCCGCAGCTGCAGCTCGTGGCCTCCAGGGTGAGGAGCACGTCTGAGGGTCTCTGGGGGCCCCGAGCCCCTGAGCTCCGGGAGGGGGCGGGCGCAGTCTCATCAAGTCAGGCCCCTTGTGTGCCAGAGTGAGAACGTCCACAGCAGGCCCCCTGTGGGGTTTCCGTGTGTGGCCCCCTCGGGCTTCCAAACGCCCCATCTTGGTTTTGTTAGAGTGTCACTTGGTGCCACCAGCAGTTGCGACGCTCTGGGCTGAAGAGAGGAATGTGCCGTCAGCCTGGGTTAGGTCAGGGGTCCCCACTGCCCCGAGGGACAGCCCAAGTCCAGAAAAGGGACAGCTCGTGGTATTGTGTTCTTCCTTTGCCACTTTCCATCCTCAGCTTGAATTTTGTGGCCCGTGAGGTATGGCTCACTGACGAATCCATGTCTAGAAACAGAGTTTGAGAAAAACCAAGGGACACGGGAACGGAGATGACTTCCCAAGGTGCCTTTGTCACTGGCACACAAGCCAAGAGGTCTTGCCCTAGCCCCTCCCGCGTCAGCCCCACACAGTCTACCCTGTCCCTGCCAGGCCCGGCTGGCCCCCCTGCTCAGCCCCCGTGGCGCCTTCTCCGTCCTGACATGCATCCCCTTTGGGGGGGTGGGGCGATTGCCTATCTGTCTGCCTCCCCTGCTAGGCTGACAGTTCCGGGACTTGGGGACTGACACAGCGCCAGGGGTGCGCTGGTGAAGTTTGAACCACCAGCCCTCTGGGCCCTGGAAGTCAGGGTGTGTGTGTGTGTGTGTGTGTGTGTGTGTGTACGCACATACAACTCTATGTACCTAGGTTGGTTATAAATTTTACTGATAGAAAAATTTAAATAGCTTATGATTTACAAATAATAAACTATACAGTGCTTTTTACCTTGAAATCCATTAGGCCAATTCACTCTCACAAAATACTTTTCATTAATTTTTTTGCTAACTGTGGATACGGGTCTTCCCTGATTTTACAGCTGGGAGTTATAGCTTAGTACCTTAATTCTTTTTCCAATAAGCTTGCTCTCCTGAAATCTGATATGTGATCNTTATTTCACAGAGGGAGAGAGATCACAAGGAGGCAGAGAGGCAGGCAGAGAGAGAGGGGGAAGCAGGCTCCCTGCTGAGCAGAGAGCCCGATGCGGGCCTCAATCCCAGGACCCTGAGATCATGACCTGAGCCGAAAGCAGAGGCTTTAACCCACTGAGTCACCCAGGCGCCCGATATGTGATCTACTATTAAAATATTTCTTACTCTCCTACCAACTGGTCATTAAACCAAAGCATCTTTCAATTTTGACACTAGCCTCAATATACTTCTGCTTTCAATCTTCACTATTAGAAATTTTCTCCATCCCATTAAGCCCAGAGGGTCAACAAAACAACAAATCAAGCTCTGGTCTTTAGTGTCTGCCAATTTCCATGGTGAAAATAGTCCCACCATTAGGACGTCCAGCTTCCTGTGTGAAAGATGATGTAAATAACCTCAAGCGTATAGATCATGGTAAACATGGTCAAAGAATGAGGAATGGTCGAATTCTGACATTTAGTATCTTTGTTT
This sequence comes from Ailurus styani, assembly GCA_002007465.1. Lineage (NCBI taxonomy): Eukaryota > Metazoa > Chordata > Mammalia > Carnivora > Ailuridae > Ailurus > Ailurus styani. The sequence continues at coordinate 3,523,877 of LNAC01000009.1, read as the reverse complement.
TCAATATTATTTATTTAAGTTTAATAACAGCCATGTTTCACCCGCAAAATCCCTGAAAATCGGCACTCACGGTCAGTTACAAGGCCGCGCCAGCCCCGCCCCCTGCTGTTCCCGCCAGAGCCAGCACAGGGCCCATGTGCGTGAGTGTTTGCTGAACCTGTGAATGAATGGGCCGTGTCCCATCTGTAAGTGGAGCCGACTGAACCCCCGATAGTTTCCAGTTCTGACACTGCGGGGGCCTGACGTTCCTGTTAGGCAGGTGTGCACTGGCTTGGGAAATGGCCTCTTTTCTATTGTGAATCAACCAACAGACAGGAGAAACTGTGGGGAACTGAATACCCAGGAAAGGTCTGCGGTGGCAGTGCAGGACTTTTGCTCTGGAAGCACCCTGCCCAGGCGCGTTACCGCACCGCACGCCCCAAGGACAGAGCAGCCAAGCCCAGAACGGCTGCAGGCTTTGCAGGGGTGATGGGAGGGCCGTGGGTGCGGGGCCTCTAACCCACACAGCTCCCTAATGCTTTCTCTTTCATTCCAGTCAGATATATACTTCACAGCAACCACTGCTGTGAACGAGGTCTCATCTGGAGGCAGCTCCAAGGGTGCCAGTGCCCACAATTCTCCACAGACACCCCCAGGCCGAGATACTCCAGTGTTTCCTTCTTCCCTGGGGGAAGGTGAAGTGCAGTTTTTACTGTCTTATTAATAGATATTTCCAATCCATTCTGATTTCTTTTTTTTAAAGATTTTTATTTACTTATTGAGAGAGGGAGAGAGCACAAGCAGGCAGAGGAGCAGAGGAAGGGGGAGAAACAGACTCACTGCTGAGCAGGAAGCCCGATGTGGGTCTCAATCCCAGGACCCTGGAATCATGCCCTGGGCCAAAGGCAGACGCTGAACAGACTGAGCCACCCAGGCACCCCTCCATTCTGATTTCTCTAGTTCTTTCTCAAATATTGACACGTGATTACTGCCTAACGAAGTCACTATTTAAAGCTATATATATAAACAACACAAAACCTTGCATTCTGAATGCATTGGTTACATTCTTTTTTTTTTTTAAGATTTTATTTATTTATTTGACAGAGAGAGAGAGAGAGATCACAAGCAGGCAGAGAGGTAAGCAGAGGGAGATGGGGAAGCAGGCTCCCTGCTGAGCAGAGAGCCCAACGTGGGGCTCGATCCCAGGACCCTGAGATCATGACCTGAGCTGAAGGCAGAGGCTTAACCCACTGAGCCACCCAGGCCCCCCAGCATTGGTTACATTCTTAAGAAACCTGTGATAACAACAACAAAATCCCACTATGAAAAGAACTGTTCCCATGGGGAGAAGGGAGTTGAAAGCTAGAGATTCCAACTTGCCACAGCAGAGGTGTTTTTCCTTCAGGGATGTCAATGACCTGGTAGGTTTTTGTAACCAAAAGGATAGAGTCCTAGAACCTACGGAGCACACTCTGCTTTCACTCCATCTGCCCTCTGCTCACGAATCCCAAAGACCTTTGCTGTGGTTACCACTTGGCCCTGAGCACCATGCTTTTCCTGGCTGCTCGCCGCATCCGCGGTCCCCCTCCTGTCCCTGGAAGCACCCGGAGTCCCGAGCAGGCAGGGTGCTGCCGGACGTGGGGCCGCTGTCTGTCCTCCTGGCTGCTGTCCTCTCCCGGGCACGGGGAGCCAGAAGCAGGGGCATTTTCCACCATGTACCTGTGGAAATGGTGCCCTTAAAACCAAAGCCATCAGGCACCATCCCTCTGTTGCTCCTAATGGGGTCCGGGAGGTCAGCATGCAGCGTAAATTCTTCCTTCCTGCTCACTGGGTTGAGGAACTGGAAGTCACCCTCGTAAATAGTACAGACTTGGCTTAGAGTTCTCATGGTCTTTTCTCAATTGTATTTCAGGTGAAACTCCATCCAAAAATCTGTACAAGATTCCGCTCAGAAACCTTGTGGGCAGAAGCATCGAACGACCTCTGAAGTCGCCTCTGGTCTCCAAGGCCGTCACCCCTCCCACGGCCATTGGCCTGGGCATTGCCGCCATTCCCGTCACTCACTCCCTGTCCCTGTCCCGCATGGAGATTAAAGAAATAGCCAGCAGGACACGCAGGGAACTCCTGGGTAATGGCGAGCCGTTTTTGTGGTTTTGCTGTTTGTAAATAGGCCAGCTGGTTTCATCTTTGGATGTTAATCATCTTCAAAAACAATGAGTTAAAATAGAAACTTCCCCTTTAACGAGGGATTTATAAACCCATTATAGTGTGGCTATACCTAGGAATAGTATACCGTTTACCCCCAACAATGATGTGTCCATCTGCATTTATTGGTGTGGAAGGCTGCCCAAACCACGTTAAGATCAGAAAAGGCAGTTTATAAGACAGTAGATCTAGTCTGATGCAGTTTCTTAAAATATAAGTATCTGTATGTGTAGGATTTCCTGGAAAGTGTCTAGAAGGATTTACAACATGCAGTTCTCAGATAACGTGTTATATTTGTGTATTTGAAAGTTGAAACTCACCATGTTTTTGGTATTCGTGGTGCAGTTCAGTTACGGCTTCTCGAAGCCCAGAGATGTGGGGGCAGGTCTGTAGGGATGGCACAGACGTGAGCTATTTGGTAGACCCTCCTCTCTCGGTAACACTGATGGGAGACTAGACTGGAAAAGCACGAGGCACTGTGATAGTCAGGTGGAGGCGAGACCGCTAGAAAGACTTGTTCTGAATTGTGAAGATAAAGGAAGTGATGTGCTAAACCAGTAAGAACTGGTTTGAAACCTAATTGGGACCTGCATGGCCTAACTGCAAGGACAGTTCACCTTAGGGCAACCCGGGCCTGCAGTTGTGTGTCCTGACCCCTGGGGCCGGGATGCCGGCCACCTGACGGGCAGACTTTGACTCCGGCAAAGTGGGTCGGTCTTAGAAGTCGGTGCCTTCCATTGCGCTTTCAAAGTATGAGAGTTGCTATTTTAACCCACTATTCCCAATGAAAGCTTGATCTGCCAGCTGCTGTTTTACAAGCCACTGTACTTTTCTGAAATTGAGCCTCAGAGTTGGAGAATTATAGTTTCCAGTGGTAGGATCATAGATGTTCTCTCCTCTAGACCCTTCTGAGTTTCCTTCCTCCCTGCCTCCCTTCCTTCCTTCCTATGTATATGCTCTTTAGGATCAAAAAAAAAAAAAAAAAAAACCTTCTGCCAACAAGAAAACCAATTTCTTTAAAATATGTACTTTATCAACACTTCCTGACTCTATCCCAATAATGCACCAATAGCCAACCAAGAAAGTAAACGGACATTCTCTATCTCCAAGGCAGCCCAGTGGTAATAACCCCCTGACCTGTGCTTCTCCCCTATAATCCAGGCCTCTCTGATGAAGGTGGACCAAGGCCAGAAGCAGCACCAAAGCCCAAATCAAAAGCCCGGAAACAATTAGAAGAAAGCCCAGGAGGCCCGAAGCCAGGGGCGGCAAGATCAACTAGCAGTGACAGGTATAGGAGGCGGTCCCCAGCCGTCCCTGCACAGGGCGGTGGCCCTTTGGGTCACAGCACTGTCATGAGGTGCTTTCTGCTGACTGATGATGCCATGGCCAGATGGTCAGCATCCAGCTCCTCTCTGAGGACCCTGGGGCTGGCCCGGGATAGGGGAGCAGGCAAGGGGGCGACCCCACTTACAACTCAACAAATGCTCATAAAAATACATTGAGATTTTTTTCTTGCTTTCTTTTTTTTTTTCCTCACCAGATTGAGAGGAACTTTTTTTAAGATTTATTTATCAATTTGAGAGAGAGAGAGAGAGCAAGCATGAGCGGGAAGGGCAGAGGAAGAGGGAAATAGAATCTCAGGCAGACTCTGTGCTAAGAATGGAGCCCGACTTGCGGCTCGATCTCACAGCCCCAGGATCACAACCTGAGCCAAAACCAAGAGTCATATGCTTAACTGACGATACCGCCCAGGCACCCCAACAGATACTTTTAAATAAAAATGCTCAGTAGGAACGACAGATAACAGGCCCTCTCTAATACTTCTGGTGGGAATAGAAACAGGGACAGCCTTTTTGGACGGCAGTTCAGTATCCCATGTCAATGAATGTTTGTTAAATCCCACTGATCTGTCCCCTAAGAGCCTCCATGTCCCTCAAGCTCCTGTGTGGAGGGTAAGGGGCCACATGTCCAGGCTCCATTAATTCATTCAACACCGATTCTCAGAGCACCCGGCACTGAGGTGGGTGTTGGGCATATGAAGATAGATCACTCTTGGGGGGTCCACAGGCCAGGGGAAGGCCAACAAAAACACTCCTGGGTGGCAGGTGATGCAGAGGAATGAGGAGTGCCAGCCACCCCACACCTGGAGCAGGGACTGTCTCAAACACCAGCAAAGGCTGATCCAGGTGTCATAGATCCAATAAGCATGAGCCTGGCCCAGAGGGGGCAGCACTCACAGATGCTTCAATCCCACAAACTGAGCCCTATTGCCTGGCAAGTCCTGTCCTCCTGGACTTTACATTCTAGTATGAAGACACAGACCATAAACCTGTAAACAGTTAAGCAGATTAAATCATTTCCAATAGTGACAAGTGTCAGGTAAGTGATGGGGGGGTAGAAGTTCTCCTTTGGCAGGGGGATGCCAAGAGGGCTTGTCTGAGGAAGTGGCATTGAGCCAAGCTTTGAGTTAGAAGGAAGAAGGGGAACAGCAGGGACTCTGAAAGGCATGGCCTGGTGAGCAGCCAAGGGCCGGGGGGGCGGGGCTTTCACAGGCCAAATGAGTACTTGTTGAATGAATGAAAGCCCTGAACTTAGTCAGATTGGTTTTGCAGCTATCAAGAGAGTGTCCTGAGTACAAGAGAAAATCAAGGGGGTGGGCTGGGCTGGGAAGAGGCAGAAGGGTCCGCAGGGCTAGATCCTGTGGTCTGTGGCCCTGTCTGTCGGTTTCAGCCTTATCCTCAGGCCACAGGGAGCCCCAGCCCAGGAAGGTTTTAGGCAGAGTGACATTATCCCAATTTGCCCTTTAAAAAGGTTAAAAAAAAAAAAAAAAAACACCTCAGACACCTTCCTATGTGTCACTTCTGGCCTTTAAAACTCCCAACAGCCCGGGGCGCCTGGGCAGCTCACAATGGGTTAAAGCCTCTGCCTTCGGCTCAGGTCCTGATCTCAGGGTCCTGGGATCGAGCCCCACAATCGACTCCCTGCTGAGCCAATCTTCCCTCTCTCTGCCTGCCTCTCTGCCTACTTGTGATCTCTCTCTCTCTCTCTCTCTCTCTCTCTCTCTCTCTCTCTCTCTCTCTGTGTGTCAAATAAATAAAGTCTTTTAAAAATAAATTTAAAAAAATAAAAATAAATAAATAAAACTCCCAACAGCCCATGAGGTCGGGCTGGCTGACTGCAGGCTCCACACTCTGTGGGGGTGACTCCTGCATGTCCATACCTTTCCCCGCTAATGGGTGGGTTGTGGGGGGAGACAGGTTTTATGAGCTCAAATGAGCAGGAAACTGCCTGACAGAAGGGGCCCAGGTCACTAGTGCTCTCCAGACTTTTCTCTTCTAGGATCACCACAGGCTCCTTGGAAAGTCCTTCTGCTCCAGAAGCCAACCCCGAGGGGCGCTACCACTCCACGGGCTCTGACCAGGACCCTGTGGCGGACAGAGAAGGCAGCCCCGTGTGGGGCAGTAGCCCCTTTCAGCTCACAGCCTCCTCGGATGAAGACATTATTGACCTGAAGTAAACAGGGTCCGGATTGAGTTTGCCATCTTTAATTTTCTTATGGAGGTTTCTACTCTTTAACCAGTTCTGACAGCATTTCTCAACAAAGTGTGGCTTTTAGCCCACCCGTGATCTACTGGACCAAACCTTCTGCACACCTGGACGGTTTGGGTCTATCCAATGTCCGGTGCCATCTTTCTTGACCTTTGTTTCTTTCTGTTCAGGAACCATCAGTCCCCTTGTAATAAAGGTGGTAGATTTCATTGCAGTTTTAGATTGAAACTTTGAATAAATCAAAAATGTTCATTCTTATTTACTGCAACCTTCTCTTATATTTTATATACTTAGATGGAAAAATTATTTTTTCATTACGGTTTTGATTTATGTCACATAATGTGTTCCTTTTATAAAGAAAAGCCATTGCTTTTTAAATTTATTATAAATAAGTTTTCTTTCTGCACTTTGGCCCCTGTTGCTGTTTCAGTTCACTGAGTTTGAAACCAGCTGTCCTGGCCTGTAGTTTTGAGAAAAGCTGAATGGTTAGTTCTTAGAAGCTCCTGCTCCTTCCTTGTTTCTCACAAAGAATAAGAAAGGGGCAGGAGCCTGTTAAGAGTCTTAAGATTATTTTGTTTGGTTTCGTTGTTACTCTGCAATGATACAGCCAGGCAATTGTCACTCCTTGCCACCAAAATCACCATCCTCAAGTTCCCTTCTCATGTTGAGGTCTGCTTTGCTCTTTCACGTGAACCAAGTGGTTGTCCTTCTCCTGTCATCACCTGCCTTCTGTTGCTCCCTCCTCAAAGTGAAAAGAATATGTGAGCTTGACCAAGTGCAAATGAAACCGTGAAATGTCAGCCTCTGGCCAGGGAGATCAAAGGGGGAAACCTAGTTTCACTGACACCGTAAAAATGTTAATCTGTGTGAGGAAGGTGAATTACCTTTGGCATTAGTCTAACAGATTCCATTTTATTAGCTCTCTCGTATAAATTACCCACCAAAAGAAATTTAAATCGTTCCCCCGTGAAAGTATCCCTGAGAGTTCCTCTGTAGCCTTCTCTGGGAATGCAGAGAGCTGTGTTTGACATGACCTTGATCTGACAGATTTTCTAGAAGTTTGGGTCCTACCTCTTCGTGGGCCTTACACACTGTGGGGAGAGCTTCCTTGTCTCGGCTGACGGTGCTTTCTAGGTATAGCCAGGTAGACCTTCGCTGTGCTCAGCATTGCCGTTCCTCCTCTGTGTTTCCTTCTACCCCTTTTGTATTTGGAGGAAACACAAAATCCACCGCATGCTGTATCTCAAACTCGTGAAAAGTTTCGGGAGTTCGATTTTATTATTATTGCTTCTCAAGTAAGTAAACTGAGGCTCAGAAAGGGACAGTGATTTGAAACTGTGAGTTCTCTGACCCCAGAGCTCTGCTCTCTCCCTTGTCCACCATACAGAGTCAGGCTGAGTGCCTTGTGTCAGTTGGATCTGACTGGTGTTTTTCATGTTAAACTAATTTGTAAGCTTTATGAGTTTGTCTGTGTGTTCTTTCTGTCCTCCTTTTTTCCCCCCTGGAATTTCTTGCTTCTCGGCCTGGAACAGAAAAAACCAAGGGTGATTTAGAACATTCTTCCAAAGAGATTAGAAGCATCAGAACTGCCCCATGATTTGATGAAAGTCACAAATCTGAGGAGTGAATGTAGAAAGGGCAAGAAATGGACCCTACTAATCATATCGATGGTGATTAGCTTATAAAAGGGGGATCAGAGGCGGCTCTGGCAGCAGTATCTGCTTACAAAGGCCAAGAGGTGAATGCTGCAGACTTGGGAAAGGAGACCACCAGCCAGCGGGCAGGAGGGGGTTTGTAAGGGCCTGTGACTCAGAGGGCTGGTGCTAGCCGGGCTCACTGGAGCATCCTGTCCACATAAGTCCTTCTGCCTACCCCCCGGCAGCAGTTTACCCGTGGAGTCGGAGGCATTCGTCCACTCTGCAAACACCAAGGGCCCACTGTGTGGAGGAAGAGGTCGCATCCATTAAGGGAGGGAGGGAAGAAAACAAGCGATCACACAGCAGTGATAAGTGCTGAGGTAAGAATTTATAACTCGAGCACAAGATGCTGTGGAAGCATAGACGGGGGCGGTTGCCTGTCTTTAAAGATAGTACAATCAGGAGGTTGCACCAGGTCCAACAACTTTCATAATCATATGGGCTAACATTTGGGTGCCTCACATATGCTTGGTCTTTCACATACATTGCCTATGCTTAAAACTGTCTGGAAGGTAGATATTGTCATCCCCACTTAGAGATGAGGAAATAGAGGCCCAGAGAGGGATTAGAAACCAAACCTCTTACTCTCATAGCCCTGGTTCTTTCAAGAATTACACAGCAGAGCGCCTTAGCTGCCTCATGCAGAGGAGGGTTGGGTACAAGCGGCAAGATCCCTCAGAGCCCTGACATCATCCTACCTCCAGCAGTCACCCGGGGGCTCAAGTGAAGAAGCTGGCTATTAATAGCCGCAGGAGACTCAAAGATAGCAGGTGTTAAGATGAAGATTCAAAAGTCAGGAAGTGAGTGGAACTTAACAGGGAACCTGGGGCTCATCATTTAAGCCCCGATCAGTCACACATATGAGGGCCCAACCCAACACAGGTCCTCGGCACCTCGAGGTCCTGGTGGTTGTCGGCGCGTAGCCGTCAGCAATCTACGGGCTCCGAGTCCTGACCCGCACCGAGGTGGGCTGCGGCGTGCAGGGCCATGCCTCCGCCCCCAGCAGCCCCGGTTCCGAGAGGAAAGAGAGCGGCCCAGGACATTCCTCCCTGCGGCTGTCAGTGGGCTGAGCTGGGACGGGCGCGTTGAACCCCGGCCCCAGGGCGCCAGTTAACGCAGAGCCGGAACTGCACAGCCAGCCAGGTAGTAACAGCTGCTACTGTCCAGAGTCGGGGCGGGAAGTCGCGTGCGCGGCGCCGCTGCTCCACCTTCGTCCCGCTGCTAGCCTCGTTGGTTGAAGCTGGACAGAGAGGCGGGTCCAGGAGCAGATGCCATCCCCGCCTTCCACCCTCACTGGCTGGCTCCTCTTGAGGCAACTTTATGGTCCCGCCTCTGGGTTCGCACCACACTCTTATTGGATGGTTCTACTCCAGGCCCACATACAAACTCCGCCCCACCTAAACACTGGCTAGCCAGGTCCTAGGGGCGGTCCCAGTGAGCGTCGCCAACCGGCTCTTTGCTCCCAATGGTCGGCTTTGATTTGGAGGGTGGTGCCCAGCGCCGAGGCAAACCCCGCCTGGCGTTTCCATTGGCCGTGCCCAGAGCCGCCCCTCCCCGCCTATTGGCCGGCTCTGCCGCGAGAGGCGGGTGCCGGCGGCACTCGCGGGACCCGTGGCCGTTCAGGCAGCAGAGCTGACCCAGCAGGCGTTGGCTGCCGACATGACGCCGGAGGACCGGGAGGAGACACAGCCCCTCCTGGGGCCGCCC
>LNAC01000009.1:3469805-3514440 GCA_002007465.1 Ailurus styani | reverse complement strand
AGGTGAGCGGCTGGGGGGCCCGGGACGCGGCCTCGCCCGTCCTGCTGCGCCCAGGCCGGCGCCGCTCACCGGCCGCCCTGTCCCCCCGCAGCGCTCCCCTCAGCCGCCGGGTCTTCCTCGCCGCCTTCGCCGCCGCCCTGGGCCCGCTCAGCTTCGGCTTCGCGCTCGGCTACAGCTCCCCGGCCATCCCGAGCCTGCGCCGCGCCGCGTCCCCGGCCCTGCGCCTCGGTGACGACGCCGCCTCCTGGTTCGGGGTGAGGCGTCGGGCTCACCCTCCAGCCCGCCTGGGCCCCTCCTCCTCCACCCCACGCGCGAGGGGCTTCGGGCGGGCACCGAGACCCTCTGCCGGGTGCGTCCCGGCGCTCCTGCCGGGGGTCACCCTCCGCCCGACCGCCAGCCTGGGACGCGCACCCGCTCCTCCCGGAGGCGGCTGGGGCCGGGGTTGAGGGCGAGGTTGGGCCGCGGCCCGCTGGCGCCCCCTCTCCATCCTGCGGTCGCCCCGCCCCCAGGCCATCGTGACCCTGGGAGCCGCGGCGGGGGGCGTGCTGGGAGGCTGGCTCGTGGACCGCGCCGGGCGCAAGCTGAGCCTGCTGCTCTGCACCGTGCCCTTCGTGCTCGGCTTTGCCGTCATCACCGCGGCCCAGAACCTGTGGATGCTGCTCGGGGGCCGCCTCCTAACCGGCCTGGCCTGCGGTACTGCCTCGCTCGTAGCCCCGGTGAGTGTCCCCCAGCGTCGCGCCGTGGGACCGGGAAGGAGCCGACCTGGGGGCGTGGTTCTCCCTGGCGGCGGCCTCCTGGGGGCCTGGCACCGCGCCCCTCGCCAGCTTTATCTTCCCCCCCCACCCCCGCCCCGCGACGGGCCTTGGAAGGAGCCACTGTTACCCTTGTTTGCAGATGAAGTGCGCTTCAGAAACTGAAGCCCTTTGTCGAGCCACAAATAGTCAGGGATGAAGCTATTACTCGAACCCAGGACTGCGCCGCTTAGCCAGGCCTCTCTTTTGCTCTACAAATAAGATGCCATCTGTGGATGGTCACAGAAGCCTACAGTAAGGCATAGGTCTCCCGCTGTCATTCGGGCCACTGACTACGGTTTAGCAGGAAATTCCTGTTCTGGTCTGTCCTGGCCACAGAGGCCTCTGGGCTCTGCTGTTCCCCTTTCACTACTCAGGAACGAGTCCTCCAGCTGCCTCCCCTCTTCTTTCTTCCCATCTGCCGACGCACCACTGTCCAGGCTGACTTGGGAGCCGTCTACCTAGGTGAAATCCGGGGTCCGTCACTTACTAGGGCAGAGTATACCTCTCTGTGCCTCAGTTTCCCCTCCTAATGGGAATAATGATCTTACCTCATGCAGTGGTTGTAGGGATTAAGCAGGACTGCACATACAGCCCTGGCATGGCTTGTGGAGGGCTCAGACGCTGGCGGGGAAATTGCAGGGTGACCAGTAAACTGTTCTGCTGGCCACAGGGCTTGGATGGTCCACCACCCCCACGCCAAGCTGGTCAAGATTAAAAGTAGTGGCTCAGAGTCCTCCCTGGTCATCCTTTTGCACCCACCACTCATTTTACCCACATTGGCTAGGCAGCAGGCAGCAGCTGAATCGGATTTTATGTTTTGGGTGGTGTTACTGGACAAAAACACACTCATTTTAGTCATGGGCATAAGGTACAGAAGTATGGATAAGACCTTTCTGGCCCCTGAGCCTGGAGGAAGCAGTGGCAGTCACTGGTTGCAACTGAGGCAAAGAGTTCACTGCAAGGGCACCACTGAGAGTGTGATTCTTGGACCAGCAGCCTGGGTGTCACCTGGAGCTAGTTAGAAAGGCAGAATCTTGGGGGAGCCCCAGGGGACTCAGGCAGTTAAGCATCTGCCTTCAGCTCAGGTCATGATCTCGGGGTCCTGGGATGGAGCCCCACATTGGGCTCCCTGCTTAGCGGGGAGTCTGCTTCTCCCTCTCCCTCTGCCCCTCCCTCTGCTCTTGCTTTTTCTCAAATAAATGAATTAAATAAGAAAAGAAAGGCAGCATCTTGGGCCCCACCCTAGACCTACTGCATCAGAACCTGCATTTTATCAAGGTTAGTCATACAATGAAATGAAAGTTTGAAAAGTTCTGTGCCTTACACACACACACACACACACACACACACACACACAGAGCAAGCCATGTATATATCCTTACTCCCCTTTAAAACACACACTGCTGATCACCTGGAGAGGTATGGGGAGGGCTTTGCTGACCTGGGACCTGCTTGCTTACCTGGCTTGCAGCAGCCCCCCTCCAAGGCCCTCCTCAACTCTGAATGGCTGAGGCTTTTCAGTTTTAAGAACTCTTGGACCCCGAGTAAAGTTTCCTCTTCACTGCCCACAGGTATATATCTCTGAAATCTCCTACCCCGCAGTGAGGGGGCTGCTGGGCTCCTGTGTGCAACTGATGGTCGTCATAGGCATCCTCCTGGCCTACCTGGCAGGTAGTTTCACAGCCTCTCTGATCCCCGTTCATGGCTGTGTGGCCTTTTCACAGATACAGACACTGAAGTTCAGAGAGGTCAAGGGACTTACCCAAGGTCACACAGCCTGTCACACAGACCACCTCCCTGAGCCCCTGGGACATGTGGGTCTTGTGACTACATTCCAGGGAGAGCTGGAGAAGGTGTTGTCCTCATCTTCCCAGGGCAGAAGCCCATTCCGAGGGAAGGTGGGGGCTGACTGGTTAGGTCAGTACCTCACTGCTCAGTGACAAACGGAGGATTCAAGGGGTGGCTGGGGCACCCCTAAAACTCTTCAGCCCAAGAGCTTGGAGGGCCCAAGCGTGTCTCTCAGAAATACCAGTACTGGATTTGCAGTGTGAAAGAGAAGGGTTCCAGGGGACCCGAGGGTCAGAGCTGGGGTCAGCGCAAGGAAACTTCTAGAGGCAGACATGTTTTCATCAGAACTGGCGTGGAGAGAGGCCATACATCAGACCGTCCCGTGTCAGGGGACACTTACTGGCTGTGTGATCTTGGGCCAGTCACACTGCCCAAGGAGCCTTACTTCCTCTGTCTTTAAGTGGCAAGAACCCCACCTAGTCCAAGGCTGTTAATGAGAATTATCAAGGGATGTCCTGAGACCCAGAGGGCCTGGAATATGTGCCCTCTGTTCTTCAGAGTGGGCGACATCCCAGTCTGGGCTCTTTGATTTTTGCCCACTTACCATCCAGCAGTCTGGCTGCTTTGGGGGCCCTGTGGGGTGCCAAAACCCCTGCCAAATACAGACATTGGCATCTGGGACAGACACACAGGTGTCAGTTTGCCTGCAGAATTCCCCCCCGTCCATCCTAACCAGCATGTTCATTGATCAGTGTCTGTGACTGTTGATCCATGGGTGTTCCGTGAAAGTCTCTCCCACGCTGTCCCCCTTCCTTTCCAGAGGAGCCAACCTCGCCTGCTTCTTGGTGGCCTTCCAGAGTCTGTGCATATTTATTCTCCCTCCCCTACCTTTTAGACAAAGAGCAAGTGCCTCATTCTGTTTTTAATTGCCACATAAATATTCACTGAGCAGATGTAGCATCATGCGTTTCTACAATATTTATCAACCCCAGTTGGTGACAGCAACATTGGTGACAAACACGAGCGTAGCTACACGGAGGTAGTGAGGTCCCCACCCTTGAAACTGAGTCCCTGGGAGAAGATCCAGCCTGGCCCACTCCGGCTCTGACATCTGACCCCCCCCCACTCCCTCTCCCCACCAGGCTGGGTCCTGGAGTGGCGCTGGCTGGCTGTCCTGGGCTGTGTGCCCGCGGCCTTCATGCTGCTACTCATGTGCTTCATGCCCGAGACCCCCCGCTTCCTGCTGAGCCAGCAGAGGCACCAGGAAGCCATGGCCGCCATGCAGTTCCTGTGGGGCTCTGAGCAGGTGCGGGAGGAGCCCCCTCCCGAGGCTGAGCACCAGGTGAGGGGCTGGGAGCCAGATCCGGGCCGGATGGGATGCGGGGTCGGGGAGGGGGTAGGAAACAGTGAGGTACGGCCCTATTGCAGCTGGGGGAGGCCTGTCCCGAGGGCTGTGCATACACACACGGGGAAGGGAGGCACAAGTGGGGGCGTTGGCCTCTGTGAGCAAGCAAGGGCCTGCTGGAGCCCCACTACCTGCCTGGGAGCCTTGACCTCACTGTTTCAGGAGGAGAAAAGGCCAGCTGGGTCACAGGGAAACACAGGCGCAGACTTGAGGAATTGGGAGTGTTAGGTGGGGTGTTGCAGGGTGAGGGAGAAGGCGGAGTGTCAGCCTCTCGCCTGCTGCTTGACCTTCACATCCCGAGGCCTGCCTCTCTGCCTCGGTAAGATGGGAGTCCAGCACGTGCCTGCTGGTGGTAGGGATTCCACGGCTCCAGGAGAGGCACTCGGCTCAGGCCTAGCCCGGGGCTGGTGGGATTCTGGAACCCCTGGCTTTGTGCCCATGTAATCGCTTCGTGGTTCCCCCAGCAAATCAGGAAGGGGCACGGGGAGGTGAGGATCTCGTCACCTTACAAATGGTGAGGCTAAAGTGATGCGGGGGCCTGTCCCAGACTCGAGGCCCAGGTGAGAAGGAGCCGAGGCTCAGGATTTAGGACAGTGGCCCGAAGCCCCCACGCCCCTCAGGAGCGGGGAGGGAGGGGCACTGACACCGCCTCTGTCTGAGCAGGGCTTCCACCTGGCCCAGCTGAGGCATCCTGGCGTCTACAAGCCCTTCATCATTGGCATTTCGCTGATGGCCTTCCAGCAGCTGTCAGGGATCAATGCTGTCATGTTCTATGCAGAGACCATCTTCGAGAAGGCCAAGTTCAAGGTAAAGAGGCCTCCGCCCCAGTCTGCCTCATCTGGATGCCTAGTCCCAGGGTCTTTGGCTGACCCACTTCGGCCCATCTCCCCAGGACAGCAGCCTAGCCTCGGTCATCGTGGGCGTCATCCAGGTGCTGTTCACGGCCATGGCGGCCCTCATCATGGACAGAGCTGGGCGGAGGCTGCTCCTGACCTTGTCAGGTGAGGCCTGAAGTCCAGGGCGTGGCCCTGTGAAAGCCGGGTGGCGCAGGCCAGGCTTCCCACCACAGGCTGGAGGGCGTTTGCTGAGGCCACCGCACGGCAGCAGGAAAAGGCCCACCGAGCACCCGTGAGAACGAGGTGGAGACTCACAGGCGCCCTTACGGAGCGCTCGCTCCAGACCAGGCCCGAGGTCCCAATGTCACCCCTCGCACTGAACCTCCAAGCAGGCACCAGTGGGGCCCCCGTTTACGACAAGGAAACTGAGGACCCGGGAAGGGAAGTGACTCGGAAGCTTGGGGTCTTTTGGGGCAAGTGACTTCACCTTTCTGAGCCTCAGTTTCCCCAGTTTGAAATGGGGGCGATGGAGGGCCATGGTGAGGACCCAGAGACGATCCGCTGCATGGGGGTTAAAACCCTGCTGCTGCTCTGGCCAGGGAGGCTCTGCCTCGGAGGTCCTCGGAGTCTGCTGTGGTTCAAGGTCCAAGCTGGGGCTGGCGGGACGGGGCTGGGGGCCGCCAGTCTGGGCTCCCAGGCACCACTGCTCACTACCCTCCCAGAGAAACCCAGGCCACATTGCTGCGGCCACTCCGCTCCGAGACTGCAGCCCCGAGCGCCAGCCACCCACGGGCCGCAGCCCTTTCTCCCAGGGCCCTGCCCACTGCCACCCTCCGCTTGCAGGTGTGGTCATGGTGTTCAGCACCAGTGCCTTTGGCGCCTACTTCAAGCTGACGCAGGGCGGCGCCGGCAACTCCTCAGGCGTGGACCTCCTGACGCCGCTCTCCGTGGAACCCGCCGGCGCCAGCGTGGGGCTGGCCTGGCTAGCGGTGGGCAGCATGTGCCTCTTCATCGCCGGTGAGAAGGGGGTCCTTGGGGAGGTTGCGGGGGTGCTATGGGGACCCGCTGTCACCACCAGCTTCCCGTGGCTCCCAGCAAGTCCAGCCTTGCGACCAGGCCTTGTCTCTCTATCACATCGGTCCTCACCTCTGTGTTTATGGCTCTGACCAGGTCCAGGCACTGACGCAGGGCCTTCTCTGCCCCTTTCACTTAATCCCCCCCACAAACAGCCCTCCGAGCAGGCCCCATCATGACCCCGCTCTACAGAGAAAAGCCTGATGCATAAGCAGTGGAGGGACCGGCCCGAGACGTCACTGAAGGAAGGCGCAGGGCTGGGGGGCCAGACCGGAAACTATGATGCTTTGGCACGAGGGCGCTGTGCCAAGCCCGAGGGTCCGTCCCCATGGGCTCTGATGCCTGTCTTGCTCCCACAGGCTTTGCTGTGGGCTGGGGGCCCATCCCCTGGCTCCTCATGTCGGAGATCTTTCCTCTGCACGTCAAGGGCATGGCCACTGGTGTGTGCGTCCTCACTAACTGGTTCATGGCCTTCCTGGTGACGAAAGAGTTCAGCAGCGTTATGGTGAGTGCGGGCCCGGAGGGCGCCCCCCTCGTCGTCAGTGGGGAGTGCTATTTATTCTTACTGAGGAAGACTCGGGCCCAGTACGGCTGGGTGCGGGCTGAAGTCACCCTCCTGGGACGCCAGCCATCTTGGTCAGGGATGTGGGGAAGCCTGACGGGCCAGGGAAGGTGAGGAACCCCGGGCGGTGACCACTCGGGAGACTCGAGGCTATTCTGGCAGGACAGCAGGACTGGCCTCCGCCATTGGATCCTGGGAACAAAGGCCAGGATTAGGGCTGCGTGCGAAGAACCCTGGCTTTGGAGTTGACAGGCCTGGGCTCTAAGCCCACCTTGGCCACATCCCCCTGTGTGACCTTGGATGTGCTGCTCACCCTCTCTGAACCAGCTTCCTTGGCTGAAAATGGAGGAGGGTGACAGCACCTTCCCCTTAAGGTTGTGGGAGCATCAGTTCATTTTAACATCCTGCTACTTTCGCAAAGATGAACGGACACTGACCTGGGTCCTGCCTCAGGGGCTCCCCAGCCGGTAGGGGAGGATGGTTCTGGAGCAAATAGGCCATCTGTTCAGGCATTCATTCCCCTCGTGTCTCCTGGGACATGCCAGGTCCAGGCCTGTTCGAGGAGCCAGAGACAGCAGTGGGGCAGACAGAGTGACCTGTCCGACCAGATGGGGATGGCAGCGGACAGTGGAGAGAGAACGAACCACCAGGAGGCTGGGCTAGAGCGAGGAGGGGCAGGCCATGAGAGGCGTGGATGCCTGGGGCTGGGCTGGGCCCACTCAGATGGGCTGCCCTGGGGGTCACGTCGCGAAGACCAGGGGAGAGAAGAGGTGGAAACGACTTGCTGGGAGCTGTGGGGAGACCAAGGACAAAGGAGGGAGGAGTGCAGTGTCCAGGAGGCTGAAGGAAGAACCTCCGAGGGGAGAAGGGGTGGCGGGTCCCAGAGCAGGAGGAACTGGCAAGGGAGGGGGCTTTGGTTCTGGCACGTGGGAGGTCACTGGGCCTGCGCTGGGAGGGTGGCCAGCCTCTGACCAGAGGGAACTGCTCGCTCGTCCCCCTGCTGGTGGGCCCCGAGTGCCCTGTGAGCTCACATGCCCCGTCTCAACCTGCCGAGAGCTCACCCGTTCCCTCTGGCACCCAGAAGAGACTCCTCCGGAGGCAGGGAACACAGCGCGGGGCCAAAGCAGAGCGCAGAGAGCGGGTCTGGGGCCCTGGAAGCTGACCCCGGGCCGGGGACGGGAGCCCCGCTGTCACTTGGTAGCGGGTGTCTGACAGTGAGTGTCCGCTTCCCCAGGCACGCAACATCCACACCCCGCACGGTGCTTGGCCCAGGCTTCTGGAAGGCCGGGCCAGACCCTCCTCCACCCCCTGAGCCGGGGCTAGGCGGGCTGGGGCCTCAGCTTGGGATCGTGTGAGGGCCCCCGACCTCCTGCCATGTCCACACGAGGCCTTCCCCTCTCTTTCCAGGCGGTGCTCAGGCCCTACGGTGCCTTCTGGCTTGCCTCCGCCTTCTGCATCTTCAGTGTCCTTTTCACTTTGTCCTGTGTCCCAGAGACCAAAGGAAAGACTTTGGAGCAAATCACAGCCCATTTTGAGGGGCGATGACAACCCTTTCTCGAGAGTGGCTGCCCCTCCTCTCAGCGCCGGCTCTGGGCCTCAGCGGGGGACGGAGCCCGCCTGTGACTCCAAGCTGGGCCTCAGCCAGAGCCCGGAGCCCCTGCCTCTCCCCAGGGAGCTGGAATCCAGGACGGCAGCCCCTTGGAGCCTTGTCTTCCAGGGCCCTTCCTTCCCACCCGGCTCTCCACAGCCCGGCGGACCATGAGCATGAGGTTTCCCGGCCCCGGGGGCCAATTCCCACCACCCCTCTGTGACTCCGGAGGGGGGAACATCTTGGAGGGGCCTCGTGGCCCTGCGGTCCTTCGTCCACAGACCACCTCCATCTTGCCACGAAAGCAACAGCAGAGGAGGGGGACTCTTGACTCCTCATTTTCTGGAGGAGATGCTTTTGAGGGGTGGTCCCTGACTTCTCCTCTCACGTGGCTGCATTATCAGGAAGGAGCTTTGTTTGCCAAATAAAGATTTGACTCAGAAAATCAGGTCATGGCCTCTTTGTGTGATTGAGAAGGGTGTTTTCCTATCCCTTCCCTAAAGTAGGCCTCCCACAAACTGGGCCTTGCTAAAAACACCTATTGATTTCCTTTTTCTCACGGTCCGCCAGGCTTCCCTTTGGCACTTGGAGGTCATTTCTGACTCCTTCCTTGGGCTCAGTCCCCTGGATCATTTAGCCACCAAATCTCATTAATAACAAAAAAGCACCTCTTTTTTTATTGACTTTAATGGAGCCAGAAGTCTTTTACAGATTACTTTTATTATCCACTATATAAGTAATACATGTTTATGGTAGGAAAATTTAAAAACCTAGATTTATTTAGTATAATTATTTTTTTTAAAGATTTTATTTATTTATTTCACAGAGGGAGAGAGATCACAAGGAGGCAGAGAGGCAGGCAGCGGGGGGGGGGAAGCAGGCTCCCCGCTGAGCAGGGAGCCTGATATGGGCCTCGATCCCAGGACCCTGAGATCATGACCTGAGCCAAAAGCAGAGGCTTTAACCCACTGAGCCACCCAGGTGCCCTTGGGAATAGCTTTTGTTCTGAAGTCTACTTTAGTATCAGTACCACCACTCCAGCCTTCTTTTGATTGGTCCTTTGACAATGATTTTCAATTATATCTTATACATTCGCTTTATCAAAGCATCCTCTACTTTTCTTTGTGATGGAAATGCCTTTGGGGTTTCCCTGAGGATACATACTTTCCCTTTTAAAAATGAACTTTATTAAGGCATTATTTACATACCATAAAATTCAACAATGGTAGGCATAAAAACTTGATGACTCAGGTGGAATGTATACACAGCTCTGTACGCACCACCACAATATGTAGGACATTTTCCTCACCCCAAAATATTCCATCATGTCCCTTTGCAGTCAGTCTCGTCTCTATAGCTTTGCATTTCCTAGACTTTTATAAAATGGAATCACAGAGTTTGTGGTATTTTACGTCTGGTTTCTATAACTCAGCGGAGTGCTTTTAAGATGCATCTGTGGGGGCGCCTGGGTGGCTCAGTGGGTTAAAGCCGCTGCCTTCGGCTCAGGTCATGATCTCTCAGGGTCCTGGGATCGAGCCCCGCATTGGGCTCCCTGCTCAGCGGGGATCCTGCTTCCTCCTCTCTCTCTGCCTGCCTCTCTGCCTACTTGTGATCTCTCCCTCTCTCTGTCAAATAAATAAATAAAATCTTAAAAAAAAAAAACAAAGGATGCATCTGTACTGCATGCCCCAGCGGTTCATCTAATTGTTGAGTAGTGTTCCATTGGACATTTGGGCGAGTTCCAGTTCGGAGCTATCACCACTAAAGCTGCTGTATACACTTGTTACAAATCTGTGTGTGGAGCGGAACTACCAGGTCCTGTAGTAAGTTTATGTTAACTACACCGTAAGAACCTGCCAAATGGTTTTCCAAAATGCTTGTAACCATTCTGTTTTCCCAACCCCAGCGCACAAGAGTTCCAGGGGCTCCACATTCTCAAAAACACTTGGTAGCCACTATGATGAATAGAACCATTTGTACATTTTAATTTTTTGAAAGTTGTCTCCTAGTCTCTGATTTCCTCTGGAATCAATTGGATTTTCTCGGTCCTTCTTTTCTACGCTGCTGGTTTATCTCAAGTATCTGGGGAGCTTTGGTTGTCCACATCTAGGAGTGAAAACTAGGAGGTTTTAATTACAGTGGCTGGTATATGCCCTCTACCTCTGAACCTGTTCTCAATTTTGTTATGGTTTTTGTTCCCTTTACACATCTTCCCTCTCATTTCAGTGAGAACTAGAGGAAGAGAAAGGGGAAATGTAAGTTCCGTCCACCAGCCTGAAATGAAGCTCTCTGCATTCTTTTAACGATTTGTTTGCCACAGGAGTCATAGTGTGTGGCAAAGAGCGGGTGGTTAAATATTTGTGAAATTCAACAAATTAAGAGGATTTTGTTGTATAAATATGTCAGAACTTAACCTCACATTGTTCCATATTCAGAATTTCTGGTTTTCTGCTTATTGATAATTCTGCAACTACATCTAGAGTTAGAAGGGAGATGAGAGAGATGGAACAGAAGAGAGATGAGAGAGAGGGGTGATAGATGAGAGAATGAGACGAGAGATGATAGAGACAGAAAACAGNCTACATCTAGAGTTAGAAGGGAGATGAGAGAGATGGAACAGAAGAGAGATGAGAGAGAGGGGGGATAGATGAGAGAATGAGACGAGAGATGATAGAGACAGAAAACAGAAGGCGGTGAGGAGGAAGAGATGGGTGTGAGCTGGATAGAAATGGAGGTGATGCTGATGCTGGAAGTGGAGATGGTTAAACTTGTGGGTGAGGAAAACATCACTGTGGCTTCAACTCTACCTTGGCCTCTTTCCTCCATAACCCAGGGTCCAGGAGCCAGTGCAGCGTGGTGGTTAAGAGGCAGTGGGCTTAGTTCAAATTCTGGTTATACTACTCTCTGCCTGTATGACCTGGACAAGTCATTTAACTTCTCTAACCCTCAGTTTATTCATCTGTAAAGTGGGCATAATGACACTATCTCGCCCATGAGGCGATGTCCATGAGGCTGTTGTGAAGATGAACGGAGAGAAGTATGTAAAGCACCTAGAACTAAGGATGGCACAGAGTAAGTGCTCAATCGATGTC
Organism: Ailurus styani; assembly: GCA_002007465.1. Classification (NCBI taxonomy): domain Eukaryota; kingdom Metazoa; phylum Chordata; class Mammalia; order Carnivora; family Ailuridae; genus Ailurus; species Ailurus styani. The sequence goes on along the minus strand of LNAC01000009.1, from coordinate 3,503,301 downwards.
AGCTGCTGGTGAGGTTGTGGTGAAGGTGGGAGCTGCATTCAAGGTGTGATGCTCAAGGGGTGCCTCAAAGGGACATGTGAAATCTTTACAGATTTTTCTCTTCATATTCTGTTTCCTACCCTGAGTCCTCAGCAACTTCTACTCATACCATCTCTGATTGCTACCAGCATCCACTTATAGGTACCAATGACTGTGGAAACACATTCTTCAGAGATTCCCTTAGGACTTCCTCGGGGCCTCCTCATCAGAGCACAAGATGCCGCAGGGACCAGAGCCAGCCCCAGCTGACAGTTTTCAATCTGGCCCAGAAGCCTGGCACAGGACCATGGAGGGCAGATGGAACATCCCCAAAGAACAGATGCAGCTGCAGAAGCTGAGCTTTACCCCTTCCCAGGTAGAAATGTGCACCGTCGCACACCACCCCATGTCCCATCCCTCTGCCCCCAGAACTTCCAGGAGAATCCTGGCTTCTGCATTCTTGAGGCGATGAATAACGCCACCCAGTGGCCATAGGCAGAATTGCACCCGTTGAGGAGTGAAGCACTCGGCTACCTCCCAGTGGCCCTGGTTGGGATCCCAAGACTAAGGAAAACCGCTACTGCCCACTGGCCATTATGGGGTTGGCCATGCGCAGAACAGCACCAACTGTAGGGGGCTCGGTGCCAAGGAAGGCAAGAGGTCTCTGGAAGCCGGAAAAGGCAAGGAACGTGATCCTCCCCTAGAGTCTTCAGAAGAAACAGCTGTCCCCGGCCACCTTGATTTTAGCCCAAGGAGATCCATCTCCGACTTCTGGCCTCCCAAGTAGTAAGCCCCAAATTGCGGCAGCCCAAGGTAGAGAAAAGCTTATCCCAAAGAGATCTGTGGGTGTGGCTTGTCTAATGGAGTGAATCCCAACAAGATTCATTGAAGGCCCACAAACAAGATAATTCTACTGGCAAAAAAAACCCCACTACAAGCTGTGGCTGAAAGGGACAGTCAGTACAAAATGAAAAGAGGCCTTAGGACCCCCAAACTCTTTTCTGCTTCCCAGGTAAAACAATCCCATCTCTTAACGTCAAAATGCCTCAAAAACTGAATTAGTGATCAGAAAATTGCCGTAGTGAATAATTTTCAACAGGGAAGAGACGGAAATGTCATCAGTGCTCTGAGGAAGCCCACTGAAATATCCTCTGGCACAGCACAGAAGCCTCCTCCAAGGGACAGAGTATTTAGGAATCGCCTCTGCAATGGAGCTGATGGAACACTATTAACACTATTCAGGCTCCTGACCCTGAAATTACTGAAGTTCCCTCCTGCTGATAAGATTTTTATATTCTGAGAGTTCCAGGGCACCAACCCTGTTCACAGAGGGCCCCTTCCTCCTTTTCCTTTACTCTTCCCAAACTTTCCAAAGGCTGGAGGACCCTTGAAGGTGGTTAGGGTTAGGCCCTGAGCTGAAGATTGCGTTTAAGAGAGGACCCGTGGGGCGGTGGGGGTGGCAGCGGGTGCCTGGGTGGCTCAGTTAAGTCGGCCTTCAGCTTAGGTCATGATCCCAGGGTCCCGGGATCTCCGGATGGAGCCCCACATGGGGCTCCCCGCTCAGCGGAAAGCCTGCTTCTCCTTCTGCCTGCTGCTACCCCTGCTTGTGCTCGCTTTCTCTTTCTGTTTAAAAAAAAAAAAAATCTTAGGAAGAGAGAGAGAGAACCCCCGCAACCCACTGGTCTAGTGCCCAACCACGGAGGAGAAATGAGCAGAAGTCAAACCTCCGGTCCCAGCGTAGATCTGCGCCTGAGCTAAAACCACAGTTCCCAGGATCCTTCGCGGCCTAGGTGCTGCCCGCCTCAGAGAACCGCCACCGTGGGAATCCGGTAGACCTGAATGGCATGTGGACAAAGCATGATAAATAAGACCTTCGAGAGCAAGATCAGGGGGGGCGTCTCTGGGAAGCATGGTCCACAGGGTGTATTAAGTCACAAACCTGGCAAAGGGAGAGAAGTAGGTTTTAGCCTGGAGCTGACGTTAGAGACTTCTGGGAAATGGAGTCCGGTGGGGCGGGGAGGTCCGTACGCATGACCGGAAGTGGCGCTATTAGAGCGCGTCCTGTTTGGCGCGGGAGCTGGGCCTGGCTTTTGGCAGCGCCTGCGACCGCGGTTTCTGAGCTCCGGCTGCTGTCCGGTAGCGTTCTGGAGTAGCCGGCAGCGGGTGTTTCCGCGCGGCGTTCTGCTTGAGACCGAGTCGGTGGTGGCGCCACGGGCTCCCCAGCCGCGAGGCCTGGCTGGCGCTGGAAAGACTGAGAGACCCGACTGGACGGGCCCGATCCGAGCTCCCAGAGCCCAGCATTGCAGGCTCAGATCCGGCCTCTGAGGGGAGAGGCCGGAGAGAAGAGTCCAGCCCGGGAGCAGTCAGAGCAAGCCTGCAGAGCGCTCCTGGGGCTCAGAGAACTGCTGGGAGGCGGTGGCACGAGGTGGGACCCAAATGCTGGAGGAAGGAGGTGAGAAGCAGTGGTGGAGGGAGCGGTTTGCCCGAGATCCGGCTTGTTCCAGCCTGCCCACTAATACAGCTGTGTGGCCGGGACCAGAGCTCTGCGCTTACCCTTTCCCCAAGTGGTTGGGGATTATCCTCTTTTGAGTAAAGAATTCTAGGGTCAAGAAAGTTCGAGGCGCTCAGGCCTGTGTAATCTGAGTATCCTACTTCTTACCCAATCTGCTTGATGGACCGATGGCATTTGTGAGTCGAGAGAAATGGGCCCTGGAAAGGGAAAATGGGACGACCCACGGTGTCCTGTTGTTTCTGATGTTCCAGCCTTTCTTGAAGCAGCCAGGGAGTCTCAGAACAGGGAGCCTTTTGGCTCCACATGAGATTGAGGGCCGGTTCAACACCGTTGGACTGTGAAAGTCGAAGAGGATATTGGGGGTTTGGAATCAGAAAGCTAGGATTCCTGTTTAATATATGGGGTACCAGTTAGGTCTTTTAACCTGTGTTTCTTCATGGAGGAAAGGGTAAAATAGCGTTAACTATCTCATTTACCTGTAGGAACTGTAAGCATCAAACAAAATAATGTCTTTGAAAGCATCTTGAACAGTCCCTAGAACAGAACAAACGTGTATGTGATCTTAACCACCAAGATCTGTGCCATCCTCCCCTAGATCAAAGGGTCCCTTTATTCAAGTCCAGTTTCACATCCAGCATTTTGTGTTGTCTTCCCCCAGAGACTTGGGAACAGCAAGCAGGATGGTTATCCTACTGATACTAACCACCAAAGATGACATGAAGGTACAGTGGAGTTAGGTACGACTCCGTAACATAAGGTCTGTACTAAGACCAACATCCAGACCTTTGTAGTTCTTTTTCTGAAGGCTGTACTACCTCTTCTGTTATTTTTTATTGAGATATAATCCATATGCTATAATATTCATTTTTAAAGTCTACAATAAAGTGGTTTTTAGTGTAGTCACAAAGTCATGTAACCATCACCACTATTTAGTTCCAGAACATTTTCATCACCCTGAAATGAAGCCTGTGCCCATTTCGTCATATGTGGGAGTGAGGGTCTGTGGTGAGCATGGAGCCTGCCTAGGAATCTCTCCCTCCCTCTCCCTCTGCCGCTCCTCTCCACCTCCAGCCCCGCCTGTCTGCTCGCGTGCTCTCTCTGGAGGGAAAAAAAAAGAGCCCATATCCATTAACCATCCCTCCTCATTCCCTCTCCTAATCTACGGATTTCTGCTTTTTATTTTTTTTTAAAGATTTTATTTATTTATTTCACAGAGAGAGAGAGATACAAGCAGGCAGAGAAGCAGGCAGAGAGAGAAGGAAGCAGGCTCCCCGCTGAGCAGGGAGCCCGATGCGGGGCTCGATCCCAGGACCCTGAGATCATGACCTGAGCCGAAGGCAGAGGCTTTAATCCACTGAGCCACCCAGGCGTCCCTACTTTTTATTCTTCATGGATTTGCCTATTATGGACATTTCATAAAAATAGAATCATAGAATGTATGTGTCTGGCTTCTTTCACTTAGGATAATGTTTCAAAGTTCACTCGTGTTGTAACATAAATGAATGTACTTCATTCCTTTTTGTGTCTGAATGATATTTTGTTACATGGATATACCACATTTTGTTCCTCAATTGTGGACATTTGGGTGGCTTCCAGTATTGGCTATTGTGAATAATGCTGCTGAACATGTGTGCCCAAGTTTTTGTTTTTGGTTTTTTTTAAAGATTTTATTGATTTATTTGACAGAGAGAGACACAGCAAGAGAGGGAACACAAGCAGGGGGCCTGGGAGAGGGAGAAGTGGGCTTCCCGCCAAGCGGGGAACCCGATGCAGGACTCCATGCCAGGACCCCAGGATCATGACCTGAGCCGAAGGCAGACGCTTAACGACTGAGCCCCCCAGGCACCCCTGTGCACAAGTTTTTGTGTGGTTTTGTTTTCATTTCTCTTGTTCATGTACCTAGGAGAAGAACAGCTGAGTCATAAGGTTCCTCTGTTTAACGTTCTGAGGACCTGCCACACTGTTTTCCCCAGTGACTACACCATTCCACAATCCCAGTAGCAATGTATGAGGGTTCTAATTTCTCCACATCCTCATCAACATTTGTTGTTTTCCATCTTTTTTTTTTTAAGATTTTATTTATTTATTGGAGAGAGAGAGAGCACAAGCAGGGTGAGGAGCAGAGGGAGAGGGAGAAGCAGGCTCCCCACCCAGCAGGGAGCCTGACGCCAGGCTCCATAGCAGGACCCTGAGATCACGACCAGAGCAGAAGACAGTTAAGTAACTGTGTCACCCAGGCACCCCATGTGCAAGGTTTTGATAGTGTGAATGTGAATTCTCCAACTTGTTCTTCTTTTTCCAGTTGGTTTGGCTCTTCTGGGTCACTTGCATTTCTAGATGAATTGTTGGATCTCTTTAATCAATTTCCATTAAAAAGTCAGCGGGGATTTTGATAGGGATTCCATTGCCTCTAGATCACTTCGGTGAGTATTGCCATTATCATCTTCTAATCCATGAATCCATGGGATGTCTTTCCATTTATTTACGTCTTCTGTCATTTCGGCAATGTTTGGTAGCTTTCAGTGTACATGTCTTGCATTTCCTTTGTTAAACTTATTCCTAAGTGTTTTATTCCTTTAATGCTCTTGCAAATGGAACTTTTTTTAAATTTCGCTTTTGTATTGCTCATTGTTAGTGTATAGGAATTGGTTGGAGAAAATGTCTGTTCGTGTCCTTTGCCCGACTTTAATTGGGTTGTCTTTTTATTTTATATCTATCTTGTATCTTGCAATTTTGCTGAACTTAGCTATGATAGGGTTTTGTTTTGTGTGTGTGGATTTCTTAGGATTTTCTTCTACTTTTTATTTTTTTTATAGCAGGGCTATTTTATTTTATTTTTTAAGTAGGTTCCACACCCAGCGTTAGGCTTGACCTCATGACCCGGAGATCAAGAGTCACATGCTCTACCAACTGAGCCAGCCAGATGCCCCTCGTTAGGATTTTGCATATACAAAATCGTATCTACAAATATTGATAATAATACTTTTCCCTTCCCAATCTGGATGACTTTTTCCCCACTTCCTAATTGCCCTGGCTAGAACCTTCAGTATAATACTGAATAGAAGTGGTGAGAGCGGATAGCCTTGTCTTGGTCCTAATCTTAGGGGAAAGTATCGGTTTTCTACTATTAAATCTGGGTCTTCCATAGTTGTCTTTTATCAGGTTGAGGATGTTCTCTTTTCTTGTTTATTGAATGTATCTTAACAGGAAAGGGTGACAAATTTTACAGAATGGTCTTTTTGGTGTTTATTGAAATGATCCATGTGGAGTCTTCTCCTTTTTATTACCTTGGTATATTATGCAGATTTATTTTTATCTGATGAACTAATCTTGTTTTCCTTCGATGAATCCCACTTGGTCATTACCTCTCTTAATTTGGCAAATGTCTTAAATCTACAGAGCCACTTTCTCCCAACGAACTCAGCAGTTGGTGATATTTGTAAACTGTGTACGTACATGCTAGGCATTGTGCCAGCTGCTTTGTCTGCATTTTTCTTTCATCTTCCCAGCAGCTTTACAAGGGATTATCATTCCCATTTACAGTTGAGAAAAATGAGACCTAGAAAGGTTATATGATTTGCACATTGCTGGTAAGTGGGGGACCTACGCTGCTTGAGAGTCTGTTACCCCCTTTGTCTGAGGGAAGTGATGGTAGGAAGGGCAATGGAGAAATCCGTCTGTAGATGCAGCCCGAGTCCCCTACAACCTGCAATGTCCCGGGAGCTCCTTCTTCAGAGTGAGAATGTAAGACTCTCTAGCTTGCTGAGCTGTAACTTTTAAGCCTCATTGATTTCTTTCCCTTCCTCCAGAACTGCCTTCTCCAGACTCTGCCCTTCCCCGAGACGAAAGCACAGGAGATGAAGGAATGGCAGCTGGTCTCCTCACAGTTGGGATCCATGTAAGTTGGAAATTTCTCTGAGAGGCAGCCTCTTTTTTTTCCTTTTCTTCTTTTTTTTTTTTAGCATTAAAGGATTTTTTGTTCCTGTTTTTTAATTATAAGAGGACTTCGTGTTTATTGTAGAAAACCTGAAAAATATAGAAAGCATAACCCAAAAACTCACCCTTATTAACCCACAGAGATAAAACACTTAACATTTTCATTTGTGTCTTTTCAGTCATGAAAAGACTTGTTTTGTTTTTTGTTTTTTGTTTTTAAAGATTTTATTTATTTATTTGACAGAGAGAGATTACAAGTAGGCAGAGAGGCAGGCAGAGAGAGAAGAGGAAGCAGGCTCCCCGCTGAGCAGGGAGCCCGATGTGGGCCTCGATCCCAGGACCCTGAGATCATGACCTGAGCTGAAGGCAGAGGCATTAACCCACTGAGCCACCCAGGCACCCATTGTTTTTGTTTTTTTAAGATTTTATTTTTAAGTAATCTCTACACCCAGTGTGGGGCTTGAACTTAAACCCTGAGATTAAGAGTCTCAATGCTTCACCAGCTGAGCCAGCCAGGTGCCCCCATAGTCTTCCTTTTCTACTTTCCCAAAATGGGTTTGTCCTGCTTTTAACCTTCTTTTTATCTCCACTTTGCAGAATGTGATTAATCTTTCTTCCTCTCATTAGGAGTATTCTACAGAATCATTTCTAGTGTATTCCTTTGCATAGTCCTTCTGCCAGGGTAGGAACTATCTTCTCCCCTGTTTTCCTGACTAGACTAGGTATTGGTCTGTTTCTTTGCCTTTTTCCTTTTTAGAAAGTCTGCTCTTGGATTTTTCTCATCGATTCTCTTAGTAACATATATATATTTTTTTTTTTTTAGATTTTTGCTTTCACTTTTGTCAGATTTATTTTAAAATTTGATCTTTTAACCTCTTGAGTTGAATTTCTAATATATTCTTCCTTTCTTGTTTATGTTGAAAATGTTTGGCTGTGGATCTTTTGTTCTTAGATATTCCCAAATTGTCACTGTGGTTTCTCTGTCTGCCCATCTGCTGGTCTGTGCTCCATGGGGACAGTGTCTCTTGTCAACTCAGAACAGCCAGGGATAGTGTAATTGCAGACTGCAGAGTTTGATGGCTCTGTTAGCTCAACCTTATTAATTAAATTGCTCAGTTCTTCCTTACCTTTATTTTGTTGTTTATTTTATATTAACCCTGCTACTGCCTGAGTTATTTTAACATCTCATAGCTATAGTATTTTAAATTCCTTCTTCATTTCCTACAGTGTTTTCTTTATCGTTACATACTGTTTGTTACATAGCTCGTGACGGTTAAATCTTTATGGTGAATTTTACTATCTTGACTATTATAAAACGACCCAAATGTTTTAAATATTTCATGGTTTTAAGGAAGACCCTCTTCGTCCCATTGTACTGCATTTCTCGGTATGAGGGATGGATCGGAAGACCAGGTAAATTCGAGGTCATAATTTGGAAAATGATGCTGGCTTCAAGTAAGGCAGTGACAGGGCCCTGGAGAGACATGTGTGAACTCTAGTGACACTGTGGAGGAAGGTGAAGATGCAGTGATTTGTGGGGAGCTGCAGAAAAGGGGAAGATAACACCCAAGTTTCTGGTGTGGCCCACGAGACAGGTGGAGGTACCGTCGCTTGCACTGAAAACAGATGCAAGGCCTTTTCCACCTTCATGCCTTTGCTCCTGGTGCCTCCCCTGCCTCGAGTTACTTTCTCTTCCTCCGTCTGAAAACCTTTCTCCCTCAAGGCCAGCTCAGCAGTCACCTCCTCACTGTGGTCTTCCTCTGTCCTCCATGCAGGATTCCTTCTCTGTTATCCTGGCAGCTGGTCTGCCTGTCTTTCTGACATGTTACTACGTGTGGTCGCATACCTGTCTGGCTCTCTTGTACTATGTGATATCCAAGTTCATAGGAACGTTTACTAAACACTCTGAAAAGTTGAGCTTTCACGTTTCTTTCTGATTTCTCATTGCATAAACGTAACAAAACCAATTTTGTTTTGTCTACACTGGCTCTTTTAGTTCCCGAGCATCTGTTAGTTTCTGCCCAGTTCCTCCTTTTATACAGTCACAGCCGTATGTGTACTTTATCCATTTGTACATAAAGTCTATCAGAGTTGTAAACACGGAGAGGCTGTATTTGATTTATTTTTGTGCATCAGTATCCAGTATAGTGTGAGGCACATACAAAGTGGTCGATAAATGCTTTTCTCTCACATCCTGAGGCCAGTGGGCGAGAAGGGATGTGCTTGTCGTTTCAGGGATCCACACCCTTCAGCAACGTGACTGTAGCTTTCACCCAGGATGGGTGGAGGCACTTGGTCCCTGCTCCGAGGGGGACTCCAAGATTCAAGGAGGGGTTACCAGAAAACGCCAGGAATCTGGTCCTGCTGGGTAAGGAAGCCATTTGAAATGTAGAGTCTGCTCAGTTCTGAATATCTGTGGCACTTTCCGGTGCTGAGTGATCCCGAGTTGCTCTGACACATTGGAGGGATAGTGTTCATTCCTCCTGGTGCCCTAGTGAGAGGTCTCTGTGTTCCGGCTTGAGAAATAGGCGGTTTCATTTGCTTCCCCTGAGACTGCAGCTCCCTGTTGTTTCCCAGGAGGGGTAGGGTGACCTTTAGGCTAGTTCCTCCATATTCAGTAAGTCCCTGTTTTTCTAAATAACTTACTTTTGCGGCTTAACTTCCTGACTTGCCTTGACCCCTCCTTGGCACGTCATCTGTCTTAGTTACTGCCGCATCCCCAGTGCCTGGAACCACGCAAGATGCTCAATAAATATTTGCTGAATGAATGAAATAAATGACCTAACTGGTGTGTTTCCACTTCCCTGAGTTCCGGGCGGCTATATGTAACCTAAATCTCTAAAGCCTGTTTTTCCCCTTGAATAGGACTTCCAGTTTCCCAACCCAGCATGAACTCCCAGTTGGACCAAAGGGAAGAGGGTCCATGGATGCTGCAGGGAGGAGGCCTGAGGAGTACCTGTCCCGGTAAGTGAGCGGGCACTGAAGCCAGTGAGTCTTGAGAGCAAAAGCCCTTTTGAAATACACATTAGTGCATTTGATGATTTTAACAACCCTGTGAGGTAGATACTATTACCCCCATTTTACAGATGAGGAAGTTAAAGCTGAAAGAGTCTGATTTGCTGGTTCAGAGCTTCACAGCTAAAAAGTGGCGTGGCTGGGCTTCGAAGCAAGGTCTGTCTGATTCCAAAGCCCACTTTTCTACACCTCTTCCTGGCAGAGTTCTCCTGTGCTGGGAGATGTTTGGGACCATAGGTGGGGTTGCTGGCCTCGGGGGGAATGAGAGTCATCTTTGCTGGCCTAGCACATTCTCTGCTTGGGGTTCATCTTACTGAGGCTCTCAGGTGCACACCTCTGCCCATACCTCCAGCTGTGACACCTACTGCTACTCCCTTGTCTGGCCCTTAACTGGGTGCCTTCTCTCCCTCTATGTGAGACCCTGCTAGAATTTCCTAAAGGGCTAATAGCGAGCACCTCAGAATAAACAACAGGGAAGCCGTAGTGGCCGTGTTTCTCTTGCTGCTCATCCAAGGCGGCCCACTCCACCCCTGCCTTCATGCCTCCGCCCCTGTGGATGTGTGACCTCTGGCCGGGCCTCCGGAGCCTCTCCCTGGGGTTCCAGCCTCTTCTGACATTTTGAAACTCAGTATCAGTAGTATAAATGAATTTAAGAACTTTGAGGTGACAAAGCTTTAAATCCGTTTAAAAATACAGTCCAGCGCTTTGTGTCTTCGATTCTGGTTATTGTCGCTGCCAGGCAGTGAGGAGAGCGCCTCTGGCGGATCGTCTGCACGGATCGGAACTCTTCTCCTCCCATCTTACTGTCTACTTTCTAAACAGCCTGTCACATGTCACCTCAGCCCTGTTGTTACCCAGGAACCGCTCAGACTTGCTGAGATCCTTCTTTTGCAGGAGCCTCAGTGGTCCCGCTGCTTTGTCTGCTGCCCGGCGCCGTCTCTGCCGTGCGGGGCTTTTATCCCGGGTGGTGCGCCCTGCGTAGAACTTCAGAAATTGAATGTGGTGTTATGTGGCTAGGGCAATGGCTGCATTTTTCTGGGAAAAGGTTTTATCACAGCCTTAGAGAGTTTCAGGATTCTAAAACGGTCCGATCAGCACGTTATTAGGAACAACTTGGGGAGGGGTGTTAGCCCCAGCGGTCCCCGCTGTGAGGTATTAGAGTATTAGTGTAGACACAGGTTTGGATGTAGACTTGGGAAAGACAGGCTTTCAGGTCCTGGCTTGCTACTTATACTACACGGATTCAGAGTAAACCATTAAATTGTGTGGTTGCTTATGTCTCTCTCTAAAAAATGTAGATCACAAAGTCTTATTTTACAAACTAATATACATGAAAAGAAGTTACCAACTATGGATGCTGTATTAGCTGTATGATCATGAAGTGGTTTGAGAAAAGTTTTGGTCTGGCTGTTGAAGTAACTAATACCCTGCTTCAGTGGTGTCGCATCTCTGCTCTGACATACACAGAGCGACCTGGGCGTTGCTGGGCCACCGGGGCTGCTTTCAGAGCCCTCCAGTGCCCCCTCCCACCCCCGCCCCGGTGGCAGACCCAGGTCTTTAAAGTACCTTTCACCTCACTGCTTGCTTTAGGAACTTCTCTTGTGGATGTTAACATTTTCCCAGGCCCAGATGGTCAGCTTGCCTTTTTCACACTGAATTTGTTACTCATTCAGTCAACAAATATGCATTAAGCATTTGGTAAGTGTCTGGAATTGCTTTAGCTACTGAAGGTACAAGAGAGAACAAGACATAGTCCCTGCTTATATCCTGTGATGTGAGGAACGTAAACAAAATGAATAAACAAAACACTGATATAATGTCAGAGAGCGGGGTGTACTCTGAAGGAAAGCAGGATAGGGGCGCAGCGATGGAGAGTGTGAAGGCGAGAATGGGAATACAGATGGAGATGGGGGGCTGTTGTAAGTCAGATGACTAGGAAAGACCACTTGGAGGAGGTGACAACAGGGTCTGAAGGAAGAGCCATGCGAGTGTGTGGGAGAGGGACGTTCTGGGACACAGCATGTGTTGAAGCGCTGAGCTGGGAATGAGCTTGACTTGTATTAGGATCAGAAGACCCTAGGACTCAGTAAACAGGGGGAGAGTTGTAGGCAGGGAACAGAGCATTAGGGCTTTGGAGGCCGTGGTAAGGCGTTCAGATTTTATTCCCATAGTAAGATAAGAAGCCCTTGAGGGTTTTGAGCAGGGAGGGGACCATACTTGATTTGTGTTTAAAAATTGCATTTGGAGAAAAAGACTTCCAGGATCCCAAAGTAGGAGCAGGGAGATCACTTAGGAGTCTGTTGCAGACATTCCAGGAAGGGAGAATGGTGGCTGGTGGCAGGACATTGTGGGAGTCCTACAATGTTAAAGCCAATGGGACTTACCAGTGAATTGGATGTGAAGGGGTAGGGGCATTAAGGACGACCCTGGCCTGAGCAGAACCATGAGCAAGAAGACCCGAAGGAGACACTAGCCGGAAAGGGAAAACCGTTTGTTCAGTTCGGGGCGCGTTTGGTGTGGATGTCGGAGAGGCGAGGCGGGCTGAGGTAGGACAGTTCATGAGCCTCACACAGTTTCCTGAATTGCTTCTTTCCCCCACCGCTGCTTTTCCTGGCACTTTTCCTCTTTCCATCTTTTCTCAGATAGATGGTCAAGTTTTCAGAGCTTTTAAAGCCACACATGATCAAATACTGAATTACATGGAGACGCCCTGAACCCAAAATGGAGGCTGCTGTGCTCATGGCAGATTGGGCCTTAGTACACACGTGCACTCTGGAGGGAAACCATTTCAGAAGGTTTACAAGGAAAAAGCCTAAGATAATAACAAGCACTCATATGACATTTAACTATCTCTCAGGTACCATTCTAGGTCCCTTATGTGTTTTAATTCATTTAATTCTGTAATTAATCACAGTAATTCTGTGAGAGCTACATTTACAGATAATAGATCCTAGAAATGGATTAAATAATTTGCCCACAATCACATAGCTGGTAAGAGGTGGAGCCAAGATTTAAACCCAAGCTATCTGGGTCAAGATACCATATAGAAATTCAAATAAAAGTCACCCAGAACTAACCTTGCTATTCTTTCCTCTGAGAAATAAGGTAGAAACCGAAAGAATCTTCAGGAAAATTGACGCTTGAGAAAAGAAGCTCCGTAGCACTTCCTTGAAACTCCATCCCCTTACATGCAGGCACCAGGGCCGGAGAAAGAGGTGCGTGGGGCCTTATGCTTCCATTTCCAAATTTTCTACATTACTCGTTTTAAATTCAAATTTAAATTTAAATTCAAATATTCTACATTACTCATTTATTCTACATTACACATTTTAAAGTTTTCTCTTAAAATGAGGGAGATCCCAGAAAGGGTTAAGAATCATTAACTCGTGGCTCAGTGGGTTAAAGCCTCTGCCTTCGGCTCAGGTCATGATCTCAGAGTCCTGGGATCGAGCCCAGCATCGGGCTCCCTGCTCAGTGGGGAGCCTGCCTCCTCCTCTCTCTCTGCCTGCCTCTCTGCCTCCTTGTAATCCTGCTCTGTCAAATAAATAAATAAAATCTTTAAAAAATAATAAAATTTAAAAAAATAATAAAAAAATAAAAAACACCTATTTTATGATTATAAAAGCAGTATTATTTATTCTATTTAAAATGACTTTTAGTGAAATAGGTTAATTTGAGATTTGGAACAAGATAAAAAAGTCAAGGTCCCCTATCATCCCGCCACACAGAGGTCCCTTCTGTCTTCTTCATATAATAAAATGCAGTGATAAGTTTTTCTTTGTTTTCTGAAGTATTTTTTTTTTAAGTAATTTCTACCCACCTGCCACGTGAGGCTCGAACTCATGACCCTGAGATCAAGAGTCACAAGCTCTAGGGACTGAGCTAGCCAGGTGCCCCCTAATGGGGAGGCTCAGACCAGAGCTTGTATATTCTTCTAAAGTAGAAATAACCTTGTGTAAGTTTACATGCTCCTTTTTTTCATGTAACAGTAGTTTTCTTTTTATCACTGCATGTTCTCTAAAAGGTTTTTTAACTTTTTTGTAATACTGACATTGGAAAACATTAGAAAATACAGATAAGTGTTGAAGAAAGTAAAAATTGCCCCTGATGCCACAACCCAAAGACAACACAGCTTACACTCACTCACACTGTGTATCTTTGCAGTGTTTTCTCAGGAAATGCCTTTCTGCGGAAGGAACTGTAGTGTGCTCATTTCAGACATGGCCTCTGATTGCTAAGTAGGGTCCCTGTATTGACTATACTATGGTCATTCCTTTATTCAACGTTTATTTAGGTGTTTGCTTTTCTTTGGCAAATAATGCTGTGAGCACTTTTGTCAACACAGCTTTGTGTAATTTCTCAGTCATTCCTTAGGACAGATTCTTACAGGTGCGGTTCTCGTGTCAGCATTTGAAAGACTCTTGACAGATGACTCTGCAGAAAGGTGGTCACACCAGTGTGTAAGATCTCATGGTGCTGCATTCCTGCCAACACTCTAGAATTTTGAAATCTAGCTGATTTGAAAGGGGAAAGAATTCATCTTGTTGGCATTGGTCATCAGCTTTTTAAAGTGAATTATTTAAACCTGGTAAGCAGATTGCCCAAAACCAGACCAAGAATTGTGAGACTAAGAAGACAAGTGGATACTGTCCAGTAGTTGCCAAAGCGGAGAGAAGGGTCAGAAATATGGAAGGGAACATTGCATCTGAGGGAGATTAGGGTAAACTTCTGTATCCCTTGGCAGTTCAGGAAAGGGAGTAAGGCATGCTAATGTATCTGAAGAGCCATCTTGGTCAATATTTGTGGTTGAGAACAGGAACGTGAGGCAGCTGTTCTGGGTGAAAGGGGTGGAGCATCAGACTTGTCTGCATAGAAGCTCAACCAAACTCCATCAGCCTTTTGTATTTCAGTAGTACCTTTCCTTCCACCGAAGGGGGGAAAAATGCTTTTCTGAATATTTTTCAGGCTGGAAGATTATGTCTGAATCACCACCCGAGCATGACATTTCTGAAGATTCATTCCAAGACACAAGTATAGAACTGCCCCCTGGGGAGTCAGATCACAGGAACAGTGGCCTGGGGAAGAGCTTCAACCTGAGACCAGTCCTTTCTCCACAACAGAGAGTTCCTACAGAAGTGAGACCCCGGAAATGGGAAACACATACAAAGAGCTTCAGGAAGAACTCTCCTATAATTAAGCCCCACAGAGCAAAACCATATACGTGTAGCGAATGTGGCAAAGCCTTCAGTTACTGTTCTTCCCTTTCTCAGCACCAGAAGAGCCACACTGGGGAGAAACCCTACGAGTGCAATGAGTGTGGGAAGGCTTTCAGCCAGAGCTCATCTCTTATTCAGCACCAGAGGATTCACACCGGAGAGAAACCCTACAAATGCAGCGAATGTGGAAGAGCCTTCAGCCAGAACGCAAACCTCACGAAACACCAGCGAACTCATACTGGAGAAAAGCCCTACAAATGTAGCGAGTGTGAAAAAGCCTTCAGTGACTGTTCAGCCCTTGTTCAGCATCAGAGAATTCACACCGGGGAGAAGCCCTATGAATGCAGCGACTGCGGGAAGGCCTTCCGTCACAGCGCAAATCTCACAAACCACCAGCGGACCCACACGGGGGAGAAGCCGTACAAATGCAGTGAGTGTGGGAAGGCCTTCAGTTACTGTGCCGCCTTTATTCAGCATCAGAGAATCCACACCGGGGAGAAACCGTATAAGTGTGGTGCGTGTGGGAAGGCCTTCAGCCAGAGCGCAAACCTCACAAACCACCAGAGGACTCACACAGGAGAGAAACCCTACAAATGCAGTGAGTGTGGGAAGGCCTTCAGCCAAAGCACAAATCTCATCATCCACCAGAAGACCCACACTGGGGAGAAGCCATATAAATGTAATGAGTGTGGGAAATTTTTCAGTGAGAGCTCAGCCCTTATTCGACATCATATAATTCACACAGGAGAAAAGCCCTACGAGTGCAATGAGTGTGGGAAGGCGTTTAACCAGAGCTCATCCCTTAGTCAGCATCAGAGGATTCACACTGGTGTGAAGCCCTATGAATGTAGGGAGTGTGGGAAGGCCTTCCGGTGTAGCTCTGCCTTCATTAGACACCAGAGACTCCATGCCGGGGAGTGACCAGAGATAGGACCAAAGTGGGTGGGGACCTGGCAGGAAATGCAGGGAGTCTTGAAAATGTGGAGACCTGGGACTTACAGTCTGTAGCTCAGAGCCACATGGAAAAACACCTTTAATAAACAGTCCCAATTTACATGTTGCAGGTGGAAGGTCTCAGGAGCTCTCTTCTTTCTCTTCAGTAAGCATCAAGAACCCAACTCAAATTATACTGGAGATTTACCTTTATTCAGTGAGCCAAACTGCTTTTTGGGTAGCAGGCAGTGCAGAAACCTTGTTTTATAAAGAGTAAGTGATCAATGAGTGAAGGACTTGGTTCCTTCTTTAAAATATATATATATATATATATATATAATATGAGAGACAGTGAGCAAGAGAGTACAGGAGCAGGGAGAGGGAGCAGCAGACTCTCCACTGAGCAGGGAGCCCCGTGCAGGGCTCCAGAATCATGACCTAAGCTGAAAGCACACACTTAACCAAGCCATCCAGGTGCCCTGACTTGGTTCCTTCTTAAAGGTCAGGTATTTTGGTAATGGTTAGTTTTTGAATGAAGGCTGTTAAAAGAACCAACACTAGGCAGGAATGAAGTTTCCATAATGGGGCCAAAGAGGATTTGGGGGAAGTTATTCAAGTGAAGAAAGATTGAATATGCTACAATCTCATCGGCAACAGGGGGAAGGGTATCTCTACTCTTTAAGGCTCTATTATAGGAAAATCTAGACATTGCAAGGCCCAATCTCTACTTCTTAAAGTGTTTGCTACTGTTGTAAAGAAAACACCCAGAAGGGAAAAACAGGCTGAAGGTGTCCAGTGGAAGCCAATGAAATCCCTCAGCAAGGTACACCCCTCTGTGGAGCCACTGGACAACCTGGTGCCTACCATCTTTCCCTGGCTCACAGGCCAGTGGGCCCCTCACTTCTCGTCCTGGAGAAGATTCCTTCAGAGCAAGATTTTCATTGTTGGGAGTTTCTTTCTCCCTTGCTGGGTCTCATCTTTGACATTCCATCCTCACACAGCCAGCATGAACTCACCGCCACAATAAACCCTTGTGGTTTGGGGTTAGGTAACCCTTTGACTTCAGAGTCAGATTCAACTTTCATCACCCAAGGTCTCTTAACTTTGGTTTCTTGGTCAGTTGGCACAGGTTCTGGAAGGCTCAGCCTTCCCTCACTGACCTGAGTTCTCGGGTAATCCTTCCCACTGCAGTTCCTCAACCCTGCTTGGGGGGTGGTGGTGGGGAATTAAAACACCTACTTTAAAGGCATATTGTCAAAGAATATGTAAGGCCAGAGTACAACTAATGCCCAGGAACCTAAGTTCTTGGGTCACTGCTAAGCCCCCCTTTAGGCTGGTACCCAGAAGCCCCTCTAAGTTACTCAGGTGTAGCTCATGCCAGTACCTAGGTATCTTCGTTCATCCATCCCATTCACCACACACTTCAAAGTAAAAAAGTCATGAGCTCAATCAAAAGGAACAGAACTAACAAGATATTTGGCAAAGGCAATCCCATTAGAAAATGACCCTTAAGGACTTAAGACAAAGGTCACATTCCTTTGTTTCCCATCAGTGCTTCTGAAGCCTGGCTGTACACTGGAATGGATAGTGAACACTTGCTTATACTAAGGGCCATGGGCCCCTAGCCCACTCAAGATTTAAACTGGTCTGGGATAGATTCCTTGCCATGTATTCATACTGAGGTGCAAGTTTTCTTTTTGGCAAAGAATTTTATTCTTATCGGAGTTCTGTGCACATATGTAGCCTAAAAAAGCATTGAGACTTCCCTTTCTAGGTGTCTTCTCTGAGCTAGTCCCATACAGGGCAGCAGTCTGTCACCCAGAAGCTTGTTAGCCAAATAGCTACCCCCCATCTGACCACAAAGGAGCTAGCTCCCCCAAGGAAGAGGCCACATCAGAAAGTCCACTAGTTATCAAATGATCCTTTATTGAAATAATCTCCTTTGTAGTTAACTCTGTGGGAAAGAAAAAAAAGATGTCAGTAGGACAAAAAAACCTTTTAGTCCAAACCCATTACTGACCATTTCTAGAACTGTTCCAGCCTGTCTCCATGAGTACTTTAACCTTCCTCCAGCTCTCACCCTGCTTTACTCAAGTGAAACAGAAGTCACTTACAGCTGGGCATTCCACTGCACCACTGTTGATGTCATCTATGATGTCATGAGGGTGGCGGCCATCAACATTGCAGCCCACAGACTGGGCAGTCCCCAGGATCTCTTTAATGGTTCCTTGAAGTGAGAAAAGTAGCATCAGAGGAGCTTCAGTCCCTCACAACCCTCAGATACCCACAGGGAAATACTTGGGAGTTTCACAGCAGGCAAGGAGGGATTAACCCTGTTTTAGGGAATGATATCCCTGCTTCTCTAATCCAAGATTCAGAACTCCACTTAATTATGTAAGCTCTTAATGCAGTCTCCATGGTCTCCAATACCCAGATTTAAACACATCCAGCCCCAAATAGTCACTGATGTCAAGCCATTCGGCACCCCAACTGTGGGTCTTAGTGACTGTCCCTTCAAACTAGGAAATGCTACCACTTGGTGCACACACCCCACAAATCTATTAAGGTGGTTCCATGTTGTCCACTTACCAGAGAGTTCTCTGGCTAAAGATCGATGTCGCATCTGTCGGGCAATATTGACAATCTCATCAAAAGTGATATTTCCACTGTGCTTAACTGCAGAAAAGAAAACCAGTGTGAGCTTGGTCACAACCCAAGGCCAGAGCAGACCACATCATGTGCTCCCTCGTCTATTTCCAGGATGTTCCCATGCTTTCGGCACAGAGTCATCCACATGAAGAACAACCCTGTTTCCTAAGCTGGGGTTTACTATCAGCTCACCACTGGATTGCACCAGCCAACAAACTGATCGGGTGCAGTGGCGGGTGGCTGGGGCAAAAGCAAGTCTCTGCTAATCTTATATAGATAAGACTGTTAAAAAGTTTAGGTTAGCTCAGAAGTGGTCTGATTACTAGTTATTATCGCTTACTTCACACCGCTTCCCTCCCGCATGCACTGAGCAGAGCCAGCCCCATGCTAGGACTGGGGAGCCACAGGACACTTCTGGTGATGCCTGGCTCTCTAACAGCTTATCAAATCCCTCTGCTCTTTAAGGGAAAACATGCAGCTAAGTTATCTCGGTGGGTAGACACCACCACTCACAAATTACCAGGGAGAAAGCCACTCACTGTTTTTCTGCTTCTTTCTGTCTCTCGGTGGTTCCTTGAGGGCTTTGATAATCAGGGCAGAAGCAGAAGGCACCACTTCAATCTGCAGAAGAGATTGTCCATTTGAATAAACCCCACTCCATCCTCCAAAGTAGACCATCAATACTGCCATGCAACCTGGCTCTCAAAAAACATAGGCCAGACTGCGCTTGCTGTACATTCTCGAGTTATTTTCACAGCCTGAAACATGTCCTAGCCTAAGAGACACAAAGCGATTTGCCCAATGTCACACAAGTGACAACAGTTCATATTAGGCCTACATCTTTGCTTTCTTGATCCATACTCTCAAAAAAGCATTCCCCACATTTAAAATTGCCCTCAGCTTACCACTGGGGGCAGGTGGCAAAAACCCTCCCCCCACCCACCCTGGAATCCCAGAGGGTTGCTACCTCTGCCTTCCCCCTCAAACCAAGTACCTGGGCCTGTCTGTTCTGAATGGTCAGCTTCACGGTAATCCTTAGACCCTTCCAATCACCAGTCGCCTTGGCGATGTCATCACCAACCTTTTTTGGAGACTAGAGAAAGAAAGGTATATCATCACACTGTGCCCTAAGTTGGAAGTAGTCTGAAAACCCATCACTCTTACTTGGCCAACATCCCAAGCCAGCACACAGGGCACCGTCTGAAGCACAGAGCTGCACCTACTAAATCAAGGCATGACTATCACAGTAGTAGACAACAGAAGACGGCCAAGTCCCTTACTTACCTACCCTCCCATAAGGACCCTTGAGATACTGTAGGAATTTCCAACACTAGTTACATTCAAATCACCTGGAGAGTTTTAAAGACATCAGGTTTCTGCCAGAATGGGATCTGAGCATTAGCTACTTAGACTTCCTAATGACCGCCAGCCTCACAGGAAAGATGTTCAGTGGGTGCCAGCCAAATGGAGAGCCAAGGAAACGTCTAAGACACCGGTTAAAGGAGACCATGTGGGAACAATGTTTGGTTCAGGAGACCAACACCCAAGGAATAAAGGCCGAATGATATTCAGGGAAATGCAAGCTCAGTAAAAGCATAAACTGGAGAAGTGGGTATATGGGGGGGGTCATCAGTGAAGCTGGGCATTATTAACGAGTAGGTTATACAGACTATTATGTTAAATTCACCAAGATCTTCACACACACCCTATTTAACCCTCTCTGCCGATACCCCATCAGTGATATGCCCATTGTCCTGACTAGAAAATACAGATTAAGCAGGCTGCCCAGAGGCACTAAGCTACTACCTTCTGAACCGTCAGGCAAGACCTCTGGCCCACGCCTCGAAGTACACTGAAGACCCCAGTTAAGATCTTGACCCTGGAGTGAAAGTTACAGCTTCAGAGCAGCACGTTCCAATCTCGTATATGACCTTGCTAGGGGAGCACTTCCACTCAGAGGCTCAGAGGGGTGTCAGAGCAACGTGGAAGGGACCTCAGATCCAGTCTCGTTTGCACAAGCCAGAGCTCAACTGCTTTCCTCCTACAAATAAGAAACCGTCCTCCAGGAGGATGACTTACCAGACCCAGCGGGCCGATCTTCGGGGCCAGGGCAGACGTGGCACCGACCTCGCCACCGGTGCACCTCAGGTACACTGGGAGAAAGCAAAGATAAGTGTCGCTGCAGAAGGAGCCCCCGCGCCACAACCCTCTCTCCGAAAATCTCTCTGGGGCCGGCCTCACCACTTGTCAATTCTCCAAACAGTACCGAGAGCCTCAGCAGGGTGCGAGGAGGGCCACCCAACCCGCAGCGCGCGAAGTCGCCTCCTCCCTGGCGTGGACCGCTCCAAGCGCCACGTGGGACAGCGGCCTTCGGCTCTGCTACGGCTACCGAGGCCCGCAGCTAGGCCGCCAGCCAACCCAGTGGCGGGGGGACGCGCCCGGGCACAAACCTTACCCTACGTGCGTGCTGCAAAGCCACCACAGGTCCGTCCGGTCCTCCCTCCCCATTTACACGTGGGGAAGCTGAGACCCAGAGTGAGTCAAGAGACTCGGCCAGGACCTCACAGCGCCCTGATCGCAGCCCTGGAAAGGCCTCTAGCGGGCAGCAACTTAAAAGCCCGGCGAGGGGAAGGCTACGGCGGCTGGGCCGGAGGCCCGACGGGCTGCGGGGAGGAGGGATGCTCCATCTCGCAGTCCCGGCCACATCTAAAGCACGCACCGACTTTGATCTCGTTGGGGTCGAACTTAGGCGGCATGGCGGAGGTGGCTGGTGTCGGATGAACCCGGATTCGGGACGACCGAAGACAGTTGCACCTTTGCCTCCTCCTTGCCGAAAACCAAAAGACCGGAAGCTCTTCTGACTGCGCCGGATATAGGCTGGACAGCGCGACTCTCGCGAGACCTGTTGGCTCCGCCCAGCCTCCCAGCGACGCCCTTGCCGCCATGTTGGTTGTGGGCAGGTGCCTGAGGCTGACGGCTGGAGAGCCCCGCTCCGGGTGAGTTGTAACTAGGGGTTAGGAAGGGGGGGTTCGAGGAGGTTCGCCTGGGCGGGGAGGGCAGACAAGAGAGGGCTGCTCCAGGGCCCCGCTGTTCTCTATTCTCTCTTATTGTGAGGGTCACCCTTTGGTCCCTGCAGCCCAATCGCAAAGCCCCGCCCCTCCCCTAAGGGGTCCGCACCCGCATTCCAAGACCCTAGGGCCATGGCGACCCCCGGTCCCCTTTTAGTTCCCTCCTGATATGTGCATTTTGGTTATCGAAAAAATTTTATTCGGGTCGAAATTTGGTCCAACTCTTATTTCCAAGATTTTGCGGTTCTCAGAGTCTCAGACTTCGTCATCCCTGTCTGCATGACTTTCTGAGATTCTGGGTTTCGGTCCCCAGCTCCTGCGTTTGGAGGAGACCAGACTCCGGCTCCGCCCGGGCTCATGCCCGGTCGTCCGCGACCCGGTGTTCATGACCAAGCCCTCCGAGTGATCTGCCTGCCTTCCGGTCCACACGAGGGAAGGAGCTTCGGAGACTTGTCCACCCGCAAACCCAGGTGGGGCTCTCCCCACTCCAGCCTGGGGAGAATGGGTGTGGTTCTTCCCATTGGGCTGGAGTCGGGGAAGGAATGGATGAAGGGTGGACCTCGGGGAGCAGGTTGGGAAGAGCTGATTTTATGGGAGGGATGGAGAAGGAAGGAGGGATGGTCACTGTAGGGGAAGTGGTGGGAGGGCTGGACTTCAGGGAGGGAATGAGGGGCGGGTAGCCTTTGGGGAGCAAAAGGGTAAGAGCTTGTCATCAGGGAGAGATGGGGAGGGCTGTTTTTAGACTAGTACCCATCCCTGCTGGCAGGTGGGGGGTGACAAGAGGGGCCTGAGCCAGCTTGCAGGTTGGCAGGCTCCCCAGACTGCCCACGCCCCTGTGGGCGGAGACCTGTGATCTCTACCCTTCCCCTTGAGGACTGGGTATTTATCTTCTTCAATTGCATCTTCTTCCTAGCTGTGGTGGGCCCTGAATAAATATTTGTCAGATGCATAGTGCTATTTGGCTGATATTGATTGAGCAGTGATAATGTGCCAGGTAATGTGCTATGAGCTTTGCATATATGACATTACCAGGTCCTCCCAGAACCAGGTATTGGTAAGATTATTATACAGATGAGGAAACTAAGGCTCAGAGAGATTGAACAAAGGTGACACGGTTGGTGGATGGCAGATCTGGGATTCAAACCCAGTTACTTTTTTTATCTTTCAATTTTTTAATTTAAATTATAGTTAGTTAACATATCATGTTTGGTTTCAGAAATAGAATTTAGTGATTCATTAATTCATATAACACCCAGTGCTTATCATAGCAAGGGCTGTCCTTAATCCCCATCACCCATTTAACCCCTCCCCTACCCACCTGCCTCCATCAACCCTCAGTTTGTTTTTTATCATTAAGAGTCTCTTATGGTTTGCTTACCTCTTTCTCTTTTTGCCTTCCCATATGTTCATGTGTTTTGTTTCTTATTTTCCACATATGAGTGAAATCATATGGTATTAGTCTTTCTCTGATTTATTTCATTTGGCTTTATACACTTTAGCTATATCGTTGCAAATGGCAAGATTTTGTTCTTTTTGATGGCTGAGTAATATTCCGGGGTGTGCGTGTGTGCCTCTGTGTATACAGAATATTTTCTTTATCCATTCATCAATAGGTGGATTTCCATAATTTGGCTATTTGGGAGTTTTCCATAATTTGGCTATTATCGATAATGCTGCTATAAACATTGGGGTGCAAGTGCCCCTTCAGATCACTACCTTTGCATCTTTGGGGTAAATACCTAGTAGGACAATTGCCGGGTCATAGGGTATTTCTATTTTTAATTTTTTGAGGAACCTCCACAAACCTGGTTACATTTCATTCCAAAGCCTGGGCTGTTAACCACAAGCTTCCCTGGATGATTGCTTCCCCGGGCCCATCAATATGCCTTATCAAGCGCTGCTAGTTGCAGATACTGGATAGGCTGTAAGGACCTGGCTTTTGAGTTCAGGACACTCTAATTAGCTTGTGCTAAGTTATTCAAGCATGATGGAGTTGGGCAGACTCCACAGTATCAGGACTCAAAAGAATAGAGCTCCAGACTGGTTTTGCTACAATCCAGGCCGTATAACCAGATCACTGAGCTCATGAGTCCATTTCATCACTTTAAACTGGACCATGGTGAGAATCAGGTGGAAACAGTAGCTGTTAGGTGGTAAGGTGTCTGAGGATTGTCTTGGAATCTTTATTCGACTAAGAGATCTATTTGCTTATGATGTAGCAGATGCCATGTTTGGTTTGTCGATGCCACTCTGACAGTGTTTCAGGGACTGGAAGTGATTCATCAGTCCCGTCTGTTAATGCATTCTCAAAGGACATCCTTAGAAAGACCTGCTTTGCTGGGCTCTTGGCACAGAGGGATGGTTGAGATGGACACAGATGCTGCCATCAAGGATTATACAGTCCAGCAGATCAGCTACGTGTTCTGCGTTAGTGTGCTGCCTGTCCTGGGCGTGACAAATTCCCCAGGCCCTGATTTCTCTCCTATGCCCTAGAGTCCTGAAGATTACTCCAGGGCAAGAAAGAAAGAATGCCACTCTTCTTCCGGAAGCGGAAACCCAGTGAAGAGGCTCGGAAACGCCTGGAGTATCAGATGTGTCTGGTGAGGGAAAGTGGGTTTCCTCTGAGTCCATCTCCACCTCTCCCCTCATGGAACTGGGCTCCACACTGCTCCCAAACAAGCCGCATGCTCCCTCCCTCCCATCTGCCTCCATGACCCCCAGAGAAGATTTCTGACTCAGAGCAGACCAGTGAGGCCTCCTGTCTGGTACTCAGGAGTGCCTTCCACTTCCCTCCTGAGGAAAGTGATGACAGTTGTCATTACTTGTTCATTTGCTATTCCATGCTGAACCTCAAGCCCCACTGAAGCAGGGATCATTGGTGCACCTGCAAAATGGATTAGTTGAACCACACAGTGTCTGTGGTCTCTTACAGCTCCTTGATCCTGTGTTTCTTTGGCTGGTTTGTCCGCTCTTCAAGGATGTTTTGTTTGAACGTGTATTTTATTATTACTCTTTTTATTCGCAGGCAAAAGAAGCTGGGGCCGATGACATTCTTGACATCTCTAAATGTGAGCTCTCAGAGGTAAATCGGGGCTCGTGTTCTGGTTGTGAATTTGATCTGTCCTTTCTTCTTGGATCACATGTTCCTAAGAAAGATAGATGTGAGCTGGGGCTTTTAAAACACCAGAAGCATTAGTCAAGTAAAGTTTTCTCGGATTTTGTTCTTATTCAGAAGAATTAAGGTGATTGGTGGCCTTAACATAGCCCATGAGAATCAAGGAGTCTAGAAAATGTACCCACAGATTTCTAGGGAACTGGAACAATCGGGGTTTCTCCAGCCTCTGCATAGCACCAGAGATCTTTCTTTTGCCCCGATAGAGCTAATGATGGGGCTGGTGTGTGGGCTGGGGCTGGGCAGGGCAGTCTCCTGCCAGCTAATTGCAGGGGAGGCCTGACCGCACCCCAGTAACATTCCTCCCCAGCCTCTCCCACACCACACTCCCGGCTTAGCGCTGCTCTGCATATGAGGATTTTGCAGTTGACCACCTCCTGCCCCATCTCTCCCTCACATGTGTGCCACACAAAACAAAAACTGGCAGGAGGGGAGGCACTGACTGTTCTTTCTCTTACCTTAGGTTCCATTTGGGGCTTTTGCAACATGCAAAGTTCTACAGAAGAAGGTGAGGTGGATCTTCATTTTCACAGGCTTGTTGATTGCATGTTTGCTTGTTTGAAATCAGGTGGGACTTTCAGGCCCTATCTTCTTGGCATAGACATCTCCCTTCTCCCTAATTCTCACCCTTTCAGCTTAAAGCAGGTATTTGCACAGTTGGAAGAGGTGAGTTTGGTGTCAGACAGTCCTGGGTCACATCCTGGGGTTGCCCCTCGTAAGTTGGGCAACTTCCACCAACTCTTACATCCATTTCTTCATCTATGAAATGAAGACATTCTTAGTTCTCGTTCTACTCTCACAGAGCTATCATGAGAATTCAAAGAGTGACAGGTAGGGAGGTAGATAGATGGAGACGGGAATGCACCAGGTATGAGGCCTGCTCAGTAAACATGTGGTGACCTTATTGTTGATAATAATGAAAGCTGTACATATTTCATTCTGGTCACCCAGCAGAGATTAATAATGGAATGAATGATTTTTCAGAAAGGCATCACAGCTTTGCATGTAGACAGCTAAGAGCATTCTAAATGAATTACCTAATTAAAGGAGGTAAAAAGTACCAACAGCCTGGTGAGCTCCTTGACACTTGAAGTTTCTGTGTGAGGGTCGATGCTATAAAAATAGCCACAGATGACACGGATTGAGCCCCAGACCCCAAGCCAGCCTGGGCTTAGTGCTTTTTGTCTGTTGGTTTGTTGATCGTACAGCACCCCTTAGAGACAGGTACTTTATTATTCTCTGTTGCCCACGTGAAAATGCTGACGCTAAGGGACGTTAAGACTAGGACACCTGCATGGGGACCTTTCTCGGGATGGAAAATAGCTTTAGGGCTCGAAGATCCCTTCCACCCTTGAAATGACAGGGTTTTAGGCCATCTGATTCCACATTTGGTGGTTCTGCGATTCTGAACCACATCCCCCGTTGTGTTGTCTGGGCAAGCAGAGGACAGCAGGCAGGTGGGGTCTGCGGTTCATCCTACAGCAAGCTGGCTGCCCTGCTGGCTGCTCTTCCTGCGGCCGACACACCCCAAATCTTCCCCACACAGGTGTTGATTGTCCACACGAATCACCTTACTTCCCTGCTCCCTAAATCCGGCAGCCTCCTGAGTCTCATAACCATCAAGGTACTGGGGCCCTTTTCCCAGGGTCAGGGACTCTGCCTGGTATAGCACATGACAGCCAAGCTCCCTTTGTTTAAGTTTATGCCAGGCAGGCCTAACTTCATAGTCAGGCTGGGGTTGGATTAGCACAGTTTATAGGGCACCTAAGTGCTGTGCATGGGGTGGGGTTACAAAGATAACCAGCCACAGGCCCTGCCTTCGGAGGAACTGGCCCAACAGGTAGAAAGACAAAGCATAAACTCAGAGCAGGTGAACTCACAGCATGGAGACTGATGGGCCCAAAGAAGGTCCCCGGAGGGACGCCAGGCATCATGCGGTCAGCGTGTGAAAGCCCCGCGATCCGGGCTGACTTCCTCCTGACTGCCAGCCTCTCTAGGACGGGGACTGGGACATGTTCACAGTACATGTGGCCTATGACCGCGGGATTATTCCTTGTGAACATGAGCTGTGACAGTGGCTACACAGTGAGAGGAAGAGGATGGCAGTATCAGGCACCGAAGTGTTTTTTGTGGGAAACTCTGGTTTGCAGGAGTTGGGGTGGTTTTTACTTCTCTTTGGTATTTAAGGCCAACACTTGTTATTTTTGTAGTAAAACAATATCTTACATATTTTTAAATATATATTTTATATATGTGTATGTTTCTATTTCATGTGTATGTACATAAAACATTTATATAGTCACGTACATGATCTATGTCCTTTTTGCTTATTTGTATTATTAAAAAATTAGCAAATAGAGTTAAGCAAAGGAAGAAAAATGTCACCTCAAACTCCAAAGAACCACCACCAGTGTATTATTGCATATTTGATAGTCTTTTTCTATATAAATATGTACTTATATTATGAGGGTTTTCCTTTTTAACGTGAATACTTATGCATACTGTTTCATAGCATAGGCTTCACCTACCAGCTAAAAATAAGTATTTGATAAAGGAAAGAAAGAAAGGGTATCACATTTTCATGAAGGAGCTGAGATGGAATGATCACATAGTTGGAGAGGAGGGGCTGGTGTTGTTTCAGCACCAGAGGCAGGAAGGGGCCCCAGCATCTTGTCTCTTCCCCGGCGCCTGAGCTCTCTGGGCTTTCTCCATTGGTGACTGTTGTGACCCCTAAGCTTGTCTTCCTCCTGCAGGTTCTGGATCTTCACAATAATCAGCTGTCAGCGCTTCCTGACGACATAGGGCAGCTGACCGCCCTCCAGGTACGGCGACAGGACACAGGACACCTGCCTCTGACTGCAAGTGCGAAGGTGCCCTGGAGAGTGCTGGCTGGGCTCTGGCCAGGGCTGCCCTCGGTGCCAGCTCCCTCTGCCCCTCTCCCATCAGGAAGCTGGGCAACGCCCTGGCCATGGCAGTCGGAGCTGTGGGAGTCTCGATACCACATTTTTGGCGTGTGCTTTTGGTATTTCTTCGTGAGCTTCTAGAAGGGAGGAAGCGGGA
The DNA here is from genome assembly GCA_002007465.1 of Ailurus styani. NCBI lineage: Eukaryota > Metazoa > Chordata > Mammalia > Carnivora > Ailuridae > Ailurus > Ailurus styani. Next base: position 3,475,722 of record LNAC01000009.1, on the reverse strand, counting down.
AGTGATGAATTCAGCACTGTGACTCATCCTCCCACTTCTGATAAGTCGCGGCCCCATGCATGCCTGCACGGAGCTAAGCCTTTCCCTTCTATTATCTGTTGATTTCCTGCAGCCTCCCTGCCAGGCAGGTGCTAGCATTAGCCCCATTTTACAGAGGAAGAAGTGGCTTTCCTTCACACTTAGATTAAAATCCAGTCTCTTCACTGTGGCCCTCAGACCCTATGTGATGGGCCCACCTACTTTCCAGCCTCTCCTGTCCCCTCCTCTCCCGGCAGTCAGTTCCTAAACCCCTCCTGGCCTTCCTGCAGCACCGCAGCGGGGCCTGTCTGTGCGGACCTCACTTCTGCCTGAGCGGCTCATCCTCTCTCAGCCCCAATGTCCCTGAGAATTCTCCCGGCCTCCCTGGCAAAGTACATCCATCTTCTGGGCCTCCGTCTCAGGCCTGGCTTGTTGCCTCGGGAGCACTAATGGCAGCGCATAGTTCCTAATGAAGGAACTGATTGGACGGATTCCTTCTGAGTCCTACTGATTGGACTGAGACGTGCTCCTTGGAGGGCAGCACCCCCACCTTGCACGCTGCCTTTGACACGGAGGAGACCAAGAAGTGAGGGGAGCGAACAACCCTACCGTGTGGGTGACATCATTGCATTTTTCAGATGAGGAAGTTGAGGTCCAGAGGGATGCATGTCACTTGCCCAAGGGCACATAGAACATGTGGCAGAACAGTAGGAATTGTCACCCCTTAGGAAGCCACGGTGAATACCTGGGTGTAGGATCTTTGGGGACTTTTTTTAACGTGTATATTTTTAAAGAATTGTTGCGTTCGTTGTTTTGTAACTTTTGGACACCTGACAATAACTCCTAACCATCTTTTGATTCATCAAATATTCATCTGCCACATTATTCTTAACGACTGCTTAGCTTTCTGTTGAATCAATATTGAATGAGTACTTAGCACAACATCCTCTCGGCCTTCAGTGCAGCATCCGGGAGGGAGCACGGCCTGCGGAATCCGGCGAGCCTGTGTTCCCATCCGGGCACCACCAGCTGCCGGCCCTGAGACCTTGTGCAGAGCCCGCTGCCTCGGTGCAGCTCAGCTTCCTTCCCCCCAACACTGGGATTCCTAGAGCCCTGTCACATGCTGCCTCCCCCAGGTCCCTGAACCTGCTCGTCCCCTTCTTCCTCCTTGCTGGATTGTGGGGCCATCACGGGGCATTCTGTGGTCTGCATAAATGATGGAACCTCAGCAAGAACCAGTTTGAGGTCTGGCTCTGCTCTCTCGGGCGCGCAACTGCACCACTCTGAGCCTGTGTTCTCATCTCTCACCTGGGATTATGACAGTTGGTGCCTTCCTCACGGGGCTGTCAGGGGCAGTTAAAGATGTGTGTGGCGCCCAGATGCTGCCTGACCTGAAGCAGGGCTAGACACTGTTCTCTGCGTCTGGGTTCTCATGTCATTTTTCTCTCTCTCTTAGGTATTGAATGTGGAAAGGAATCAACTGACGTATCTCCCACGTTCCATTGGGAACCTGCTCCAGCTCCAGACGCTCAGTGTGAAAGGTAGGGGCCGGAACACCCTGTCCGTGTGACTTCCAGTCAGCTCTGGGCTGGCTCGGCCAGCATCCTCTGAGCTCTCCTCCCGGGAGCCACTGAGCATGAGGGCAGCCAGTCCTGAGCGTCCCTATAAACTGGACTGACCCCCTGTTGCGGCGGGGGAGGGGTCTGTCTCCCTGGTAACCAGAGACCGGGCACCTGGAGAGTTCCTGTGACTGTTCAGGGCCTTACAGAGAGGAGGGCAGCTGGTCCTGACAGCCAGGCTCCCGGACTCGGGCCCTTGTATCTGTCATAAGGAGCAGGCGGAGTGGCGGCCTAGCTGGGGGAGAGCCGGCCGGGAGCCATAGTACAGGTTCCGACAGTGAGCGCTTCATCCTCTGGGAGGAGCGCTTCCACAGTCAGCAGTGCAGTGAGCCTCCCCCGGCCATGGGGTAGGGACAGGGAGGTGTGCTCCCCCCCTGACAGGTGAGGAAAGGAGGCTGGGAGCAGTGACTTGCTCAAGACCACCCAGTGTGACAGTTACAGAGCCCAGAGTCACATGCAGGGGGCTTGCCTCCCGTTACCCCCAGCTCCCTCGTGGCCTCTGGTTATCCTTAGCACTTTCTGCACAAAATGCCTCAGTTTAGTAACATCTACATGACGATAAAAACGATACCCTGTTTACTGATCACTTACTGTGTGACAGGCACTGTGCCGAGGGCTTCTTATGCATAGTTTCATTGAATCCTTTGATGTTCCTTTGAGGCCAGATAGTATCATTATTCCCATCTTACAAATGAGAAAACTGACCCAAAGAGATAAAGTCTGTTTTCCAAAGTCAACCAACCAGTAGGCGGTAGAGTAAGAACTTGAACCCAGGTCACTGAAACTGGACCCCTGTGCTCTTCCTCACGGAGCCTCAGGTCTCAGGACCTGCACACACCCCGGGGGGCAGGGAGAGGCACCCATTGCCCCCCATTCCTGGCAGCGGCAGGCAGGAAGCTGATGGAGGGGCTTTGGGGGTTGAGCTGTGCCATTGGGATCTCTGCAGATAACAAGCTGAAGGAGCTTCCAGACACCGTGGGGGAACTTCGAAGCTTACGTACTCTTGACATCAGTGAGAACGAGATTCAGAGGTTGCCACAGCTGCTGGCGCACGTTCGAACCCTGGAAGTAAGTGCAGAGCCGTCCTCGCCCAGCGATCTCTCGGGCCCACCCTCCTCCCCCTTCCCAAGTTCCCGACTCCCGGCCCTGGTCGTGGGGTGCCGGGCTCTCAGAGATCTCAAGGCTCAGTCCCTGGGAACTCACAGAGAGAGCAATGTCGAGCACTTGGCATTACGTGACTTTGCTGCTATGACGGTGGTAGAAATACACGCTCCCAGAGTGAGGACAGGACGCTGAATCCTGGTGGGGTCTACACTCTGAAAGACGTGGTGTTTGAGCTGGACCTGGAGAGAGGAACTTGCTTTGGAGAAGTAGACCCGGGTAGCGGGCCGTTCGGGTGCAGGGGACAGTACGGAGAACGCGGGGCGGACAGCACAGGATGTGTTAAGGGAAGAGGGGGGCATCTGATGTGGCGGGCGCTTGCTGTGTCTGGAGGGTCCAGATGGCGAAGAGCCCAGAGCTCGTGACGGGGAGAGCAGCCTCACTTGGAGGTGTAGAAGTTGTTTCATCCGAGCAGGGAGTGGGCAAGGCCTTCCTGCGTCACTGTATTGGTTTCCAGGGTGACGTAACAAAGTACAACAGGCTGGGTGGCCTGAACCAGAGATTTATTTTCTCACGGATCTGGAGGCTGGAAGTCTAAGATCAAGGGTTGATTGCTCCTGAGGCCGCTCTCCTTGGCTTGTAGACGGCAGTCTTCTCCGTGTGTCCTCACATCATCTCCCCTCTGTATGGGCCTGTGTCCAAATTTCCTCTTCTTACAAGAACACCGGTCATGCTGGATTAGGGCCCAGCCTCGTGACTTCATTTTGAACTCATTTACCTCTCTAAGGACCTTATATCCAAATACAGTGGCATCTGAGTACAGGGGATTAGGACTTCATATATGTGTTTTTGGGGGGCACACAGTTCAGGCCTTAACAGACACGGATACAAGGCAGCTTGCTTAGGGAAGGTGGGGGCTCTTACAGTCGTGAGGCTGAGACAGCCCACATTTATCTGGTGCTCAGGGAACTGCATCAGTTCCCTGAATCCTCAGGAAAATCCTGCAGGCCAGACACTGCCCCTTCACAGGTGAAGAAGCTGAGCCATGGATGGTTCAGGAGCTTGCCCGGGGACCACATAGCTAGCGATAGCAGAGATGGGGTTGAAAACTAGGCAGCCCGATTTGAGGGCTTCTGCTCTTCACCTCTGTGCAACTCAGCCTTCCGGAACAGGGACTTATCTATCCACGAAGACACGCAGTCTGGCCAGCATCCCAGAGTCCTCTGCTGAGCCATCAGTGAATTACCTCTCAGGCTTGCTGAGCCCCAGCATCTGTATCAGAAGTGGGTGGCTGAGCATGTGGACAGCAGAGGAAGGGCGCTGACCCCAGGGGCTGATCCCTCCCGCTGCGGCAGCCAGCCCGAGAAGGTACAGGTGGCCAGCCCCTTGCCCTGAGCAGGCTGCAGAGGCAGTGCTGTCCAACAGAACTTTCTGCAGTGGTGGAAACAGCCAATCACTGTGCTGTCCCAAGTTGGTAGCCACTAGCCACGGGTGGCCCTCGAGCACTGGAAGTGTGACTAGTATGACCAAGGAAGTACATGTTTACTTGTACATTTTTTTTAAGGATTTATTGATTTATTTTAGAGAGCGCCCACGTGTGCATGAGCAGGGGGAGGGCCAGAGGGCGAGGGAGGGAGGCAGACTCCCCACTGAGCACAGAGCCCCATGCAGGGCTCGATCTCACATCCTGAGATCATGACCTGAGTGGAAAATAAGAGTGAGCTGAGCCAACTGAACTACCCAGACGCCCCAGTTTATATTGAAATAAACGAAGCCTCACGTGCTTAGTGACCACTGTGCCTAGGCGCACAGCGGCGCTGATTCCAAAGCCCTCGTAAGTCAGCTGGTAGGAGCTCTGAGAGTGATGTACTTTACATCCACACTTTAAAAAAAGCTTTTTGAGCTTCTTGGTGGCGCCTTGGACAAACCCTTGTTCAGGAGGAGACCATAAGTGGCCATTCTCGGCTAAGGCCAAGGTCTTTCTCGCTCTTTGTCTGCTATTACCCATCAGACAGCCCTGCCGCTGGCTGATAGCGTGCCCATTGAACTCTGAGGGAGCCGAGCCTCCAGGAAGTCACCTGCCATGTTCAAGGGCACTCAGCCGGGACAGGACAAGCTGGGGTCCGACACCAGGGCCGAATGACCGCATGCATCCCTGTCCAGCTGCTGCTCCTGCCAACAGTGGGGACAGCCGCAGTCTGTGCGTCCCGGGCAGTAGCCGTCGGCCTTCTGACGCTGTTGCGCACTTGAAACGTGCCTGGTGCCGCTGAGGGACTGAACTTTAAATTCGCTTTCATTTTAGTCGCTTAAGATGTAAATTTATGGGGCCCGGTGTGGTTCGTGGCCAGCAAACTGGGTGGTGCAGCCCCAGCACCCAGCACACTTTACTGTTGGTGACCAGTATGACCCACGTGGGTGAATCTTCTTTACATAAGACCTCCCAGGATGGCGTTTTCTGCTCTCAGGCCCCCCAGACCCAGGCAGTCAGATCCTGTGCCCCAGAGCAGGTTCCCCCTGCACTGCATGTTCCCCGGGTGGAAGGGCTGTGCTGGCCAGGGCTGGGGGTGTCTGAGCTGCTTTTCCCACTCAGCCTTTTCCAGCCTGGTCCCTCAGGCCTTCCCCTGAGGCGGGCCTGTCTGTCCCAGGCAGAGAGGATATGGGCTCCTGGAAGGGGCTTAGGTAACTTCCCAGGAGGCCTCTGGGAAGAAGTGAGAGGATAGCAGGAGGGCTTGATTCAACAAACAAAAACAACAGAAAACCTCACAGCATGGCTGTGGACAGCTTTGTGGGCATTTGTGTGAATGAGATCCCTGTTTCCTGGGCCTCATAAACCCGTAAGCAGGTGCATATGTGCCTGTATAAACCTTGAGTTTTTTCCCCTTACTTAAAAAATCATATTGTTAGGAGCACCTGGGTGGCTCAGTCATTAAGCATCTGACTTTGGCTCAGGTCATGATCCCAGGGTCCTGGGATCGAGTCCCGCATCGGGCTCCCTGCTCACTGGGGAGTCTACTTCTCCCTCTCCCATGCCTCCTGCTTGTGTTCCCTCTCTCGCTGTCTCTTTCTGTCAAATAAAGAAAGAAAATCTTTTTTTTTTTTTAAGATTTTATTTATTTATTTGACACAGAGAGAGAGATTACAAGTAGGCAGAGAGGCAGGCAGAGAGACAGGGAGAGGAG
>LNAC01000009.1:3445493-3469463 GCA_002007465.1 Ailurus styani | reverse complement strand
AAAAAAAAAAAATTCCTGTTTCATGTAGAAAGTACTCCAGAATCTACCCTTTGGAGGAAACCATTTTGAGTTTGATGTATATTCCTCCAAATTTTATTTTGTAAATATACTAACATGAGAGAATAGGAGTATTCTTTTAACAAATATGGAATCTTTTTTTTTTTTTAAGATTTTACTTATTTATTTGACAGAGAGAGGGAGAGAGATCACAAGGAGGCAGAGAGGCAGGCAGAGAGAGAGGAGGAAGCAGGCTCTCCGCCGAGCAGTGAGTCCGATGCGGGCCTCGATCCCAGGACCCTGAGATCATGACCTGAGCCGAAGGCAGAGGCTTTAACCCACTGAGCCACCCAGGCGCCCACAAACATGGAATCTTATTGTGTATGTTGTCCTGCAATTTCCTTTTTTTCCCGCTTTTTTATGTTTTTATCCAAAAACATGAATCTTGTGCTGGTTGCACACCAGACACTCTCTTAGGTGCTGGGAACGTGGCAGGAGTGAGACAGGTAAGCTGCCCCTGCTAGGCAGAGGAGAGAGTAAACACAACTTCATAACTAAACCAGGTGCTTTGGTACTGTGTTGACAACACATATAAAGAGGTTCCCCTGTGTCTGCAGACTCTGAGCCTCGACGCCTCGTCCATGGTCTACCCCCTGCCGGAGGTGTGCAGTGCCGGCACCCAAGCCATTCAACAGTTCCTCTGCAAAGGTAAAGCCAGGCAGCCTGCCTCCTGCACTCAGCGAGCGAGCATGGTCCCGCAGCCACCCTGTGCCAGCCCAGACTCGGGGCACGGCAGGGACCGAGGAGGCCACAGTCCCCGCCTGCACGGCGCCCTCCAGATCTGGCAGGAGACACAGGCAAAGCAGATGGTCACAGGAAATCGAGTTACTGGTTAGGTTGGGGTGTTAGGGAGGATGTGACAAAGCGGCTCGGCCGAAACCTGAGGGCGTTCAGGACTTAGGAAGGAGAGGCGGCTGTGGCTGGCGGCAGGACAGGCATGCTGAAGGGCCTAGAGGGGTAGGACGGTGAGACGCGTGCGGCCAAGGAGGCCAGGGGACTGGGCGCCCACACAAAGGGAGGAGAAACACGTGGGAGACTGGAGAGGCCGTCGGGGCCTGGTGTCACACAGGAGAGGGCTCACTCCACCTGCACGGAGAAGGGCCTGGAGAAAGCAAGCATGGAGGCCAGGGACCAGTTTGGAGATCATTGGGGGCATCCAGGACCGAAGCCACAGTGGACTGGACTTGGAGGAGTGGCAGTGCCGCTAAAACCCAGGGCCACCATTGTCCCAGGTGCCCAGAGGGGAGGGCAGGGTACCCGGCCACCTCCTGTCTGGCGGATGGTCTTAATTACGGGCTCCTGTCACCTGGGAAACTTGTGGAACATGTCCGAGACTCATCCATACGGTCAACTCTGGGTGACAGACGGGCCATTGCAAAGCAACAAGAAAGGAAAGCAGAGTCTTTTGAATACATGATTCCAGATCAACTGAATATTCACGTGGGGAAAAAGAACCTTAATTTCTTCCTTCAATAGGAAACAGGCAGCACCAGCTGTAGAAGGCTGATGAATTACACTTCCCTAACATCCAAAAGACACCATTTAGGGAGAGAGAGGGCAAGCCATGAAGTTGGAAAGGATATTTGCAATACATGCATGTCCAACAAAGCACCTCTTTCTAGGAGATAAAAAGATTTATAAGGAAAAGGCATTGTCCAAAGACTTGGATAGGAATTTTACAAATAGACCCTCCACATGACCAAGAGTATCCGGGAAGAATGCTCAACATTTTTTGGTCAATAGGAAAAAACATTGAAACTGCACAGAGACACTTCAGTCCTACCACGCCCCCTAAAATGGCTCGATTAATGTCAGTACAAGGACTAACAAACATGTGGAACAGCAGCTCCCTTAGACTGCACGTGGGGGTGGAAGTCAGAGACTGCTCCCAAAAATTGTTGACACCTCCTCAAGCTGAACATTCAAACCCCCTGTGGCCCGTCAACTCTACACCTACGTGTGTGTGCAGGGAAAGTGCGTATGAGTATATGTCAGAAAGCCAAGTACAGAAATATTCATGACAGCACTGTTCATAACAGCCCAAACCTGACATGACCCAAGTCCCCATCGCTGGTGCGACAGCTAAATACACTGTTACAGACTCACACGTGAATACGACACAGCAATCAAAAAGAACAAAAGCAGTCTAGGGGCGCCTGGGGGGCTCAGTCGTTAAGCGGCTGCCTTCGGCTCAGGTCATGATCCCTGGGTCCTGGGATCGAGCCCCGAATCAGGCTCCTTGCCCGGTGGGAAACCTGCTTCTCCCTCTCCCACTCCCCCTGCTTGTGTTCCCTTTCCCACCATCTCTCTGTCAAATAAATTTTTAAAAAAATCTTTAAAGAAGAACAAAAGCAGTCTTAACTGCCACAGTCATGTCACCCTCGCAGACACCATGGGCCGTGAAAGAAGTCAGACGCTCATCAGCGCACGAGCACTCACCCCAAACCCAGTCCTGTTTATAAGGGTGATTTCACTCTTACACATTCATCACACTCTTCATGAAGACTTTTTGCTCTTTATGTATGTGATACTTCAGTTAAAGAAGAGTTCCACTTCCCGTGGCCACTACTCAGGCCACACCTACCAAAGTAGTCTTCGAGCGGCAGGTGGTTCTAATGTGTACCCTGGCCAGTGGTTGAGCTAGAGAAATTCTTCAAGTATAATCAACGTAGTGTTATGTTAGCTTCAGGTGTACAACATGAGGACTTAATTCTGTACGTGACTCAGTGCTCATCACTTTAAGTGAGCTTCTAAATCCCCTTCATCTTTTCCAGCCATCCCCCCACCCAAACCCTTACTCTTCCTTAAAATGACTTTTGAGTTATACAGTTTCTAGGTATACAGAAGACAAAGAGTAAAGTAGTGAACATGTGTATACCTACTAGGCAGCTTAAGAAATAATTCTTCAATTTATTTACGTGGTGTGTAGTAGGTATACATATGTATGTAAAGTTTTGGGGTTTGCTTTTTTTTTAAAGATTTTATTTATTTATTTGACAGAGAGAGACACAGCGAGAGAAGGACACACAGCAGGGGGAGTGGGAGAGGGAGAAGCAGGCTCCCCACTGAGCAGGGAGCCCAGTGTGGGGCTCGATCCCAGGACCCTGGGACCACGACCTAAGCCAAAGGCAGACCCTTCACGACTGATTCACCCAGGCCCTGGGGTTTGCTCTTTTAAAAACATTTTTTAAAACCCACGAAAGATAGCACACTATTGTGATTCTGAGCGCTGCTTTTTTTTTTTTTTAGATTTTTTATTTATTCATTTGACACAGAGAGAGAGATTACAAGTAGGCAGAGAGGCAGGCAGAGAGAGAGAGGAGGAAGCAGGCTCCCTGCTGAGCAGAGAGCCCGATGTGGGCTTCGATCCCAGGACCCTGGGATCATGACCTGAGCCGAAGGCAGCGGCTTTAACCCACTGAGCCACCCAGGCGCCCATGAGTGCTGCTTTTTTTCACTCAAAAATAGGTCTTGGGCCTTTTCTTAGCTCACAATGGATTCATCCGTCTTGTTTTAAAGCTCCATCTAGTATGTCACGTGGCGGAGCCCCACAGCTGATGTAGCCTCTCCCATACGGTGACCATGAGCTTATTTCTGGTCTCCCACTGTTGCGAGCATGTTAACCCACACCCCCTCTGGCACGGGGGGGCGTATCCCTCAAGGGCAGGCCGCCGCGGGGCTGGCAGGTGAGAGGGGCCGAGCACTGTGCACTGCACCAGTGTCGATTCCTGCGAGAAGCTTCTGGGAGGACCCTTTTCTCCTTCCCACAAATAACACTTGGTGTCATCTTTAAACGTCTTCTAAGTTTATTCCTATGGGTAAACAAAGTAGCCTACTCTTACTGTAATGTCATGTTCTTGGTTACTTGGATAATTTTTCATATGCTTACTGGCCATTTTTAGTATTTCTTTTACCGTTTATACTTTTATGGTGTTCGTTTTTGTAAAGATTTTATTTATTTGAGAGAGAACGCGCACATTAGAGGGAGGAGATGAGAGAGAGAAGCAGACTCCCAGCCGAGCAGGGGGCCCAATTCGGGACTTGATCCCGGGACTCCAGGTTCATAACCCAGCTGAAGGCAGTCACTTAACGAGCTGAGCCACCCAGGCGCCCCTACCTACCATTTATATTTTTAAGAGACAATTTTAACCATATTAAAATCTAAAGTTTTTTTTACCTCAAAAGGATCCCATCATCAAAGTTAAAAATGTTACCATCTAGAAGATAGTTACAATATATATTATAAGCCCAAGGTAATTAGCTACAGTATATAAAGAGCATCTATAAATCAGCAAGAATAAGCCAAGCAACCCACTCAAAAATGGGTAAGGAGTACAAACCCTGTCAAGTTATACAAGAGAAGAGTATTCAGGGCCAGAGAAGGCCAGCATTTTGCCCAGAGCTCAGACACACAGGAGATGATGGACCCAGGCTTCTCCACTAATCTCCTCCAGGCTTTTCTCATCACCTCATTCTCACGTGGATGATAAAGAGGCGGCTGGCCAGCCTGTCTGCTCACACTCAGCTGACACTTGAGCGCTTGCCACATTCCAGGCCCTGGCGTCAGGACTAGTGAGCAAGATGGAGGGCCCGGTTCAGGCCGGGACGGGGGAGCAGGGGTCCAGGCAGGTGGGACGGGGTGCTGGAGAGGAAGTCAGAGGCTGCAGGAACTGACGGCTCTGTCCGTTCCCTCCTGATCAGCTTGTGTCCTCTCTTGCAGAGTCAGGGCTGGAATATTACCCTCCTTCTCAGTACTTGCTGCCAGTCCTGGAGCAGGATGGAGCCGACACCTCCCGGGACAGCCCGGACGGGCCCACGGACAGACTCTCCAGGGAGGAGGTGGAGTGGCAGGTAAGGCGTACCTGGCTGCTGACGGGAGTGGTGGTGGGGGAGGGGTTTGTGCAGGGGACCCTGGGCATTGGCAGGGAAGTTCAGAGCTGTAGGCCCTGGATTCCTCCACCAAACTAGAATTCACCTCCATCCAGACCAGTGTGCCGAGATGCTCCCCAAGCCTGTGCCACCTCACCGAACAGCAGGTGCACCAGGCTCCTCTCTGCTCCTCTCGGGACCTTTGAACTCGCAGTTTCCCCCTCCCCCAATCTGGAACTCTCCTGGCTCACTTCTCGCTGACTCCACCTCCTCCTTCAGCTGTGTCTGAATCCCTTGTCCTCTGGGAAGTGTCCCCGTCACATGAGCCCAGGTCAGGTCTCCTGCTGTGTGCTCTCCAGGCGCCCCCGCGTTTCCTTGGGCACGTTTATCACGGCTCTAAATGAAGAATTACACGGGGGATGATTTGTTTAATGTCTCCCCTGCCGGATGAAGCTTTGTGAGCGTGGGGATCCCCTCTGTATTGTTCGCTGTTGTCTCGGAGCAAGTACTTCTGCCTCGGTGCCCCTCGCTGGATAGGATGCTTGTCCCACTCTCCTGCACTCTGCAGAGAAGTCAGGCACAGGAGTGTGTGTCGGCACAGCGAGGGGCCGGCCCTCCCTGCTCCAAGGGGTGAGCTGGCCTAGGACGGGCACCGAGGAGGAAGCTCGGTCAGAGTTTGCCACATCAGCAGGGGCACCCGACACTGGAGCCAATAAGAAGCCACCTTTGTCCCCACCTGCGCTCCCCCAGAGGGCCCACAGCCCGAGGCCTCTGATGGCAGGCGGGTGGGGGACGGGAGGACCAACTGCCAAGGGTTTGGCTTCTCATCTTCCAAGGACTTATTAATCTCTGGTTCCCTGGTGCCCCCCCTTCCCTGTTGGACAGTGCCACCGTGAATGCCTTTGGAGTTTTATCTTTCTTCTGGCAGCTCAGTGAGAACTAGAGAGGGGGAAGATCTCTGTCCAGGGAAAATGTGTCAATTTATACTCTCAGCAAGTATTTGCAATAAACATTTCTGATGCAGGATTAGCAGACTGAATATATAAAGAGCTCTTTCAAAGCAGTAAGATATAGAAAACCATCCCAAGAGGANCTCAGCAAGTATTTGCAATAAACATTTCTGATGCAGGATTAGCAGACTGAATATATAAAGAGGTCTTTCAAAGCAGTAAGATATAGAAAACCATCCCAAGAGGAAAAAAAAAAGGGCCAAAGATCTGCCGACAGGTAATTTATAGAATAAATCAGTACAGGTGAGGGTGCCCTGGCTGGCTCAGTGGGTAGAGGGCCTAACTCTTGATCTCAGGGTCATGAGCTCAAGCCCTACATTGGGCATAGAGCTTACTTAAAAAATAAACAAAAAACAATACAGATGATCAGTAAACGTGGANCCTGGGTGGCCCAGTGGGTTAAAGCCTCTGCTTTCGGCTCAGGTCATGATCTCAGGGTCCTGGGATCGAGGCCCGCATCGGGCTCCCTGCTTGGGCGGGGAGCCTGCTTCCTCCTCTCTCTCTCTGCCTGCCTCTCTGCCTCCTTGTGATCTCTCTCCCTCTGTGAAATAAATGAATGGAATCTTTGGAAAAAAAAATAAAAATAAAATAAAATAAAATAAAAAATAAACAAAAAACAATACAGATGATCAGTAAACGTGAAAAAAAAATGCCCAATTCCCCTGGTAATCAGAGACCGGTAAACTAAAACAACAAAATACAGTTTCTTCCTTCAGGTTGGCACAAATGTCACTTTGATAATTTCTTGGCCAGAGTGTGGGGAAACAGTAGCCTCATAAATTGCTCTTGGGAATGGAAACTGGTGTTCCCACTGTGAAAGATAACCTGATATTATTTGTCAAAAATTTAAATGGCCATGGCCATCACCCATGATCCAGGAGTCCTACTTCTCGGTGCATACCCACAGAGAGACACTTGTGCAAGGAGACATTTACAAGAATGTTCCTTGCAGCCTTATTTGCAGTAGGGAAGTATTGGAAGGCCCCTAAATGTCTGCCAGTGGCCAAAGGCCGAGCCAGCTGTGTCCTGTCCCTACAATGCACTAGATCTATCCAAACTTGGATCATAGGACAAATGGGTAAGTGAAAAGGGCAGACTGCAGAACACAGTGAATGTAGTATGGCGCTCTCTTTATGTTCAGAAAGAAGGTTTAAATATATAGGAAAACAGATCAGCAGCCTTTAACCGGGGGAGTGGGTGGGGGGTGGGTAGGAGGACAGTTTGACAAAGGGGCACAATTTTAGGGGGCAATTTTAGGGGGCAGTGGGATGTTTCTCTCTCTTGATTGTAGTGACTGTCACGTGACTAGAACTGCATAGTAAAAAGAATGAGTTTTCCAGAATGTGAATTTTTCCTTCGTTAAAACATATTTATGTGAGCACACACGGACAAATCTTCTATACTTTCCAAAGGCACAAATTATATGTAAATAGATGTGTGTACTTGGGTCTAATAATGCTAGTTACATGGGGGGGGAGGGCTGGAGGGAACCAGGATCAGGCTGGGGAATGGCCCCTGGATAGCTTCTGTGCTGTGTTTTAATTTTTATAAGGAGAATATGCTCCGATGTTATCTGTATAATTAGAAGTTAATATTAAAAACTTTACTCCTACCTCGGCATCGGACAAACCCAACTTCTTTATAATATGCTGCTTTTACAGCTCAGATCCACCCTGGCCTCCGAGCTGGATAACTAAATACAAGGGCCGCTCAAAGATCTGTGTGCGCTTGTTGATGTTCAACTATGAGAGTAACTCATGCCCCTCGTTGCAAGTCTGAACAATACAGAAATACGTAAACTAAGCGAATAACACCGCCCCACAGTCCCACCTTCCCCCCCCCCAGGGGAATCATCACAAACTCTTAATGCATCTCCTTCCTGAGTCCAATCTCAGCAGATATGAAACTGAGTTTTGTTGCCGTTGTTCTTACAAGAACAGAATCCTACTGCACACAGCCTGGAAGGCGGCAGGCCTCTTTCTCTGCAGCTCCCCACCTTCACCCCGTCACTCCATAGCTGTGGGACCTGCTGCGTGGAGTCCCCATGACGTACTGGAGTCACCGTCTGAGTTATTACCAGGCTTGTCCCTCTACAGCAGTTCTGCAGGAACTTGCATGTGTCCCTTTGTGCGTTTGTGTCTTGGTGGGCTGGAGTTTCGGGGCACTGTGAGTAGGCTATATGGACAGGGAACCACACGTCCCACTTCTTGGTCCCCCTTACAGAGCACCACACCGTGGGGCTGCACCCCCAGAACTGTCCTGAAGAGCTTCCTACGGTGTGCCAAGCCTGGTGGTTCTCCACCCTGCTGTCCCCTGGAAGCCTCTGGATTCTTTATCAGACTACCCTTCCCCCTTGTCCCCGCCTGCCCCCCTCCATTCTGATGCAGTGCTTTGGGGGTGGCACCGGTGTCTGGCTGCCCCGAGATTCTGGCCACGGGCTGGGAATCCCACTGCTGCCCCCTTCTCTTGACCACTGTCCTTTTTTCCCCCCAGAATAGGTTCTCAGACTATGAGAAGAGGAAGGTAAGAAAATGTCTTTTCTCCTTGGTCACTTTTCTTCTTATCAAAAATCTATTATAGGGCGCCTGGGTGGCTCAGTGGGTTAAAGCCGCTGCCTTTGGCTCAGGTCATGATCCCGGGTCCTGGGATCGAGGCCCACATCGGGCTCTCTGCTCAGCAGGGAGCCTGCTTCCTCCTCTCTCCTCTCTCTCTGCCTGCCTCTCTGCCTACTTGTAATCTCTCTCTCTGTGTCAAATGAATAAATAAAATCTTTAAAAAAAAAAAATCTATTATAAAAAATTTGAGGGAATAAGTTCTCCCTGTCTCTAAATTAGAGGATAAACTAAAGTTTTCCTCTTACTACCTTGCCTTGCCACACCCTCACACAGCCTCGGTGGTGACCGAGTGTCTCCACCTCACAGATGAGCAGTCTGAGGCTCGGGGGCCCCAGACTCCAAACCTCTAGCCTCTGGCTAATAAAACAGAATGTTTTATTATAGTTGGGCCCGGAGGGGGCAGGGAGCCGGAGGGCACAGGGCGGTGGCGGGGCGGATAATGGGAGGCACTGGGCTTGGAGGGTGTTGCTCAATGTTCAGACCTATAGCCCGCACTACTGGGAGTCGAGGCATGGATTCACCCTGTTCCCCTGTCCTGACACCCACAGAGCCTTGCCAGTCACCACCAGGACCTGTATTCTTGCAGGAACAGAAGATGCTGGAGAAACTGGAGTTTGAACGGCGTCTAGAACTCGGGCAGCGAGAGCACGCCCAGCTCCTCCAGCAGAGCAGCAATCAGAAGGATGAGATCCTTCAGACGGTCAAGGAGGTCCGTGAACAGCCAAGTGGAGCCAGGCTTGTCTGCACGCCCTCTGCCAGGGGGGCCCTCTGCTGTGGGGAGGCGGTGGGAGTAAGCGCTCTCCCTTGGTCTTCCAGGGCCTGGGGGGCCTGGAGGATCACCTAGCCCAGCCTCCTCATGCGTAATGGACGCCCCGGGGCCCAGCAAGGGGAAGACCTGGGCCACGGTCACACGGAAAGGCCTGGCAGGGCGGGGCCCCCTGCTGCCAGCTCAGGCCGGCCGCCTGTCCTGCTGCAGGAGCAGTCCCGGCTGGAGCAGGGCCTGAGTGAGCACCAGCGCTACCTGGACGCCGAGCGTCAGCGGCTGCAGGAACAGCTGAAGCAGACGGAGCAGAACATCTCCAGCCGGATCCAGAAGCTCCTGCAGGAGAACCAGAGGTCAGGCCCCAACTCCCCAGACCCAGAGACCCTCCCTGATGGTGGCACCCTTTGACGAGCCCAGGCTCGGGGTCCATTTCTCCCTTAGAGTCTCTAGTCTCAACTCCTGCCTGAGGTTTTTGTTGTGAGGATCTGGTCTTGGGGCTGCATTGTGCACCAGCCTGAAGAGAAAGAGTCTGCTCCGGGCCTGACCTGGTCTGTAGCTTGTCCTCGGACCCGTGCCTCCCAAGTGTCCCATCTGTGAAATGAGTGGGTTTAGCAGGAGAGTCGAGATCATATCCTGCTCCAGTATTTTAGGTTCCAAGTGACCCATTGGGCTGAGGTCAGCCATACTGAGATTTGCCTTAACAAATCCTGTCCAGGGTAGGGGCTGCTAGAAGCCCGTCTCGGTGGGCTTGGGGGAAAGGAAGCCAGATAGAGGTCTCCAGAACCTCTAGTTGGGGTCCTCTGTGGAAAGCCTCCAGAAACGGGCTTTTGCCACAACCCTGTTGCTTCCAGGCCTCCTTTGGCTTCTCACTCACTCCTCTGTCACACAGCAGTCACACGGCGCCCGAGCGAGTCGGCAGGCCTGCCACGTGCCGCACAGCGTGCTCTCCCTGCGAGGTGTCCCGGGAAGCTACCATTTGTCGGGTGGTGGCTACGTGCTGGGCGCTCTGTGTGCATTCTCTCGTGCCCTCTTTACAAGTACTCCATGAGGCTTTTCTTCTGAGGATCCCACTTTGCAGATGAGGAGCTGGGGTTCGGAGTGGAGGAGTACCTGGCCCGAGGACCCAGAGGCCTAAGGTTCTGCACTGAGAACCCCGGCCGGTTCCTAAGCCCCCTCTGCACAGCCAGTGTAGCGAGGGGAGGGCAGCTCTGTTGGAAACAGGCCTGCTGGTGACAACTGCGGTGGCCCTTGACGCTTTGGGTTTGCTCCACAGGCAAAAGAAAAGTTCTGAAATCCTGAAGTCGCTGGAGAATGAAAGGTTAGTGTCTCGCTCTAGCACTTTCCCCATGTTGCCTTGGGGTCAGGGGAGAGGATCTGGGGGGAGAAGTTCTTGGGATTCTCAAGGATTACGCCGGAAAGTTTTCCTAAAGCTGTAAGGAGATTCACCTTCTCGGGGAATATTGAATTAAAAAGAATCACCGCCTGCAAGTTTAACACATGTACGCTCCTGAGAAAAACTGAGACAAATAAAAACATGTGTAATGTCCAACTGTATGGCTAGTGTCAAAAAAAAAAATCAGAAGAATCCACTTCTCATTAAGGGAAACAGTCTGTTACAAAGTAGAAAAGAGGAGGCTGGAATTAAAGCAAAGCAGTGTCTCATTTGCTCGAGACACCGCCTGGATCTGTGCTCAGAGCCACCCTGAGTGGCTTACCGAACACTGCTGCGTGGCAGAAATTAGAGGTGATGATCTTTGGGTTTTTCAGTTGTGTTGTCCGGGTTTATTGAGATGCACCCCTTTAGTAATTAGAAAAGAGGGTAGCTGAGAGGGAAGAGCCCCCTTCTTTCCCCTCTCCTCTCCCTCTGATGGGATTCCCTGCTGGAAGCATTACATCTGCTGAGTAAATGGATTTTTTTTTTCTAGAATAAGGATGGAACAGTTGATGTCCATAACCCAGGAGGAGACTGAGAACCTGCGGAGACGGGAGATTGCCTGTGAGTGGGGAGGGTTGTGGGGTCCTGGGAACAGAGCTTGTCTGAATGGGGTGGGGTGGGGAGAGGCCGCCTCCTCCCTGTAGGTCGGGTACTGTGGGCTCGAGAGGGGGCAGTGAAGTCCAGGAGGGAAGCATGGGCCCTGAGCTCAGGCTCACTCAGGAACAAGCCATATGACCTCAGGGCCATTACTGGTCCCTAACTATTCTGAGCCTCTGTGTTTTTCTCTGTGAAATGGGGACAATAATAATTCTCTAGCTCGTGGGGTCATTTTGAGGGTCAGATGCCGTGATGCCTGGCAGTGAGGGAGCACTTCACAAAGACCGTAGGGTTTCTGTCATCAAGAGCTGTGGTTGGCCCCTCTTGTGTTGCTGGGAGCTCCCCATTCTGCCATTCCCAAGAAGGGGTCCCGGGGCACCGCACCGTATCCACACTTGATGGTGCGGGGCGCCTTCTTGTCTGATCCTGAGCACTGAGAGCGTCAAGCCCTGTGCCAAGGAAAGCCAGGAGTCTGTTCCTCCTTTTTTAAAATAAGGAATAATTTAAAATAAATAAGGAATAATTCTTGGCTGGCCCCGTCCTCCTGAGCTTGGACACTGGCGTAGGGTACTGTGGAATACTGTGTACTGGGCCCCGTGCCAAGCCCTTCGCATACACCACTTCATCTCCCTCCCTCCTGATGAGGTGTTAGTAATGTCCCTATTTTAAGGTCCCTGTTATCCACCGTTTATATGAAAGAAAACCTGTGTTTGCATCTCCGGAAGGATGTTTAATAATAAATTGAGTGATTAGGAATAGTATCTGTGCCGGGGACTTTTGTTTTCAAATTTCCTTATTGCCTACCTATTTAAAAGTGAGCATGTACTATTTTTGTAACTAGAAAAAATTTCCATAGAAACAACATAAAGTCAAGAGAAGGTAATAAGCCTTGTTGAGGACGTAGGGTATCAGGCTGCCAAAGGGAATGTGAATCAGCAGGATCTTTCTGGAGGGCAGAAAGGGTACCTCCTATTATTCACGGCCTTAAAACTGTACTCTTTTAAAAATTAATCTTAGGAAATAATCAAATTGCGTGAGGATGTTTGAGCAAGGACGTTCATCTTTTAATAATTGCAAAAGAGACCAAATGCCCCCAAGTAGAGGATTCTCTAAATCACCCTCGGTGATCCGTGCCCTGCAGTACCTGCGGCCAGCGCCTCACGCGGCCACGTGCACGTGGGGAAGCCGTCGTGAAAAGTGAGAAGTGGTGTGGTTAGTGTGGTCACATTGTCATCTTTTTCGTCGTAGTGAACTATATGACCTAAACTTTGCCCTTCTAACCACTTGTAAATGTGCGATCCTGAGGCACAAAGCACATCCTCGTTGCTGAGCCGCCAGCCCCAGAGCTTCATCTTCCCAACTGCAGCTCCATCCCCGATAAACAAGATTCTCCGCCCCCCCCCAGCCTGGATAGAACCCCCATTCCGCTTTCTGTCTTGCCGAATCGGATGACACTAGGTGCCCCTCGTAAGCGGAATCCTCCAGTATTTGTCATTCCGCGACGGGCTGCTTTGACTCCATAGGACGTCCTCGGGGTTCATTCCTGCTGGAGCAGGTGTCAGAACTTCCCGCTTTGAAGGCAGAGTAATATTCCATTTGTGTGTCCACCACTTCCTGTTCACCCATCTGTCCGTGAACACTTGGGTTGTTTCCACCTTTTGGTTTTTGTGACTCCTACTGCTCTGAACCAGGTATTCGTGGGTGTACGAATGACCTGTCCGGTTGTCTGCTTTCAGTTCTTTCATTTTAATTTATTTTTAAAAAATGCATAAATACGCATTAGAAATTGACTAGAAGAATATATATCAAAATTCGTCTGGGTGACAAAATTATAAAAGATTTTGTGTGCATGCTGCTTGGTGTTTTATAGTTCGCCTTTTCAAACTTAAGTTACTTCCATAGTTTAAAAATTTTGGCGGCGGAGGGGTGGGTGGCGCCTGGGTGGCACAGTCAGTTGAGCATCTGACTCTTGGTTTCAGCTCAGGTCATGATCTCCGGGTCGTGAGATCGAGTCCCACATTGGGCTCCATGCTCAGCAGGAAGTCTGCTGGGGACCCTCTCTGCCTCTCCCTCTGCCCCTCCTCCTGCTCGCGTGCGTGCACACTCTCTCCCTCGCTCGCTCTCTCAAACCTTTTTTTAAAACGTTTTTTAAGGGTGACTATGAGGCAGGTGACAAGGTAAACCCCCCGCGGTGGCCCTCAGCCCCACCCCTGTGTCTCCTCAGCCGCCATGCAGCAGATGCTGACCGAGAGCTGTAAGAACCGGCTCATCCAGATGGCCTACGAGTCTCAGCGGCAGAGCTTGGTCCAGCAGGCCTGTTCCAGGTAAGGTAAGGAGAGGCTTCCTGGGTTGGGGGTGCCAGCTCGGGGCCCGGACCGTGGGGTGAGCGCTGGGCATTCGGTCGTGCGTCAGGGCCAAGTGGTGACTGACTGCTCTTCATGACCTCTCAAGGACCTGGACCGCATGATTGGGCCAGGCTCTGGTAAAGTGACCGCAGTCCCGCAGTCCCTCCCACTTCTCATGCGCGGCCTGTGAGCCAGGCCCTTGGCTAAGGGCTGTGTGTTGGGCCGCTCTCTGAGACTCTGAGGGACCGTTATTAGCCCCATTTCACCACCACAGCTCAGGCTCAGAGAGACTGTATGACACAGCCAAGGAAACCCAGCCAGCAGGTGGCAGAGCCAGGGTTCAAACCCAGGCAGAGTGGGGGTATGCTCTTGACCGTGGTGTACTCCGAGCGTCTGCAGAGGTCGGGAGCGGCGTGCCCTGGAGGGGATGGTGAGAGGGGAGGCGTGCCCTGGAGGTGAGAGGGGGGGCTTTCACGCTGGTGACAGCTCTGGGTCAGGCTGGCCAAGTTCACCGCAGCGCTGTGGGTTAGTCTGAAGGAGCCACACGTGTCGGCACAGCCAGGGGAGAAGATGTCTTGGTGCTCAAGAGATGGGCCAGGAGCCCTGGTGTTTCTCCCCCTGTCTAGGTGTAGACACAGCTGTCAGCCTCCCCGTGTCCTCACAGGTGTGGGGACTTCTCCTTCCTTTCCTAGTGGTAGAATGTCGAGCTTAGAGTGGGCACTGGTGGCAGACACACCTAGATTCAGGTCCCCCTTCTGTTAGTAACTGTGAAGTGTTGGGTCAGTCCATTTCCCTTCTGAGCCTCAATTTTCTTATCAGAAAAATGGGGATAAGTCACAGTGTCTATCCCTGGAGTTGCTGGAGGATGTAATGAGCCTGGTGTTTGCCACAAACGGTCCAGTAAATAACAGCTATTATTACAAAACAAACTGCAAACCAAGAATATGCCCAAGTATGGACCTACGTGGGGCTTTAGGGTTTGGATTTTTGTGCCACAATCACTAGACTTGTTCTGGAGGCTAAGAGCAGATCTGCAGCTGAGATGGAAAATGCTGGGGGTTTCGGGGGCGGGGGGCATGGATGCTGTTGCCCCAGAAGGAGCGCTTTCTCACGGCCCACTAGCCCACCTGGGAGGTCATGAGCTCCTTGGTGGAGGTGGGAGGGCAGAAGTCAGGCCACCACCTCAAAGGGCACTGTGGAGGGGATTCTGATGGAGGGGTGGATGAGAGGACCCAGACATACCGACTCCATTTCCTTCCTTCTAAGACAGACTCCGTGTCTGTGCCCGGCCCAGGATGTAGCCCCCAGCAGGTACTTCTTGAGTATTATTATTGAATGAGTAAATGGTTTATCTTGATCTCCAAGGTTCCTGGCACTTGGTAGACGTTCAGAAAACGTTCAGAGAGTGAATTAATTTGCTGTCTTTCTGGCAGCATGGCTGAAATGGATGAGCGGTTCCAGCAGATTCTGTCATGGCAGCAGATGGATCAGAACAAAGCCATCAGCCAGATCCTGCAGGAGGTGAGCCCTTGCCCAGGGTGTGAGGGCAGGGGCTCCAGATGGGCACAGGGAGCCTGAGGCAGAGCACTGAAAGTCTGCATGGAGCCCTGTCCTCAGCTTAGAAGACCCCAGAGGCTTATAGTATGTTTAGAACTGTATAGACCCTCAGGAGAGGAGGTGGAGAGTGGGGTGGTTTTCTGGCCACTGAGATCTAGAGAAGCAGGCCCCGCTTTCCTGGCAGGCACCCACTACCCAGACGTAGGGGCAGGACGTGGTGATCGCTCCATGGAGGCGGAGCCCACAGGAGAGCACCAAGGGCCTTTCAACTTCTCGCTTCCAGACAGCGCCCCGCCGTGGGCCTCCTTACCTTTCTCGTGAGACAGGGCAGTGAAGGCACCCACACCCCCGGTGTGGAAATTCCGTGCTGATGAGCGTGGTGTCCAGCGCTAGTAAGCCTTGCACAGGGGTTATTTCTAGAATGTGAACAAGTGAGCTGAAGAGTTCTATTCCAAGAGACCGAGAGGTCCTCCGTGAGGGTCTCTGAGCACATTCTGTGTTTGCCCCCGGCCCGGGCCCCTGGGAACACGAGCGGGCACGTGCCGAGCCGCCGGGGTCTCTGTTGCAGAGCGCCATGCAGAAGGCCGCGTTCGAGGCCCTCCAGGTGAAGAAAGACCTGATGCACCGGCAGATCAGGAACCAGGTGAGGGCTGGGGGCACAGCCCCCACCGACCCCTTCCTGAGTGCTCTCCCAGACCGCAGAGGTGACTCTTTAATGCGCCAGCTCAGCCATCCCTTCCCCCACTCCCTCCGCACCACCCCTGCAGGGTAACCAGTTCCCCTGTTTCTCAGGATGCCTGTGGGCCTCCCACTGTGCCCCAGGCGGGAGCCCCTCGCTGGGGAAACGCAGCCAGCTCCACCCTGGCCCTGGCCTTCAGCTCCGATGAGACTGAGGAACTGAGGACCCGGGACGGGTGGGTGTCCCACCGGGCAGGCCGCCTGGCTTGGAGGGAGCTGTGCTCTGGTCTGGGCTCTGCTGCTGACCGGGCTGTGTTGGGCCCCCTGGGCTTTCCGGAGGGCTGGAGACGGAGGGGGCTTTCAGGCTGCGGGACTGCTCATCGCATACCTCTTCGGCACACTTTGAATTTTACATTTTTGCATGTTTTCTTTTTTAAATTTGTATTATTTTCTCTTTTTTTGGCCCAAACCAACTTACCTTTTTCTTTCCCTCTTTAATTTCAATCCCACCTTGCCGGACATGAAGCTCATTCCTCTGACCAGGGGTTGGTGGGGCCATAGGAACTTAGGGATGAGAGCCAGAGGGTCACAGGCTCAGGGTGGAGAAGTCACACTGGCTGGAGGGTCTGACCCCCAGGCATCCTCCCTGTGGGTGGTTCTGACCCAGCTGGCCAGCTGTTCCCCTTCAGACCCCAAGCAGGGAGAGACCTGGGAAAGGGCTCCCTCACCAACGTGCTCTGTGTCCTTGAAGTTACTTAATCTCACTGAGCCTCTGTTTCCTCATCTGTAAAATGGAGGCAATAATACCTGCTAATAAGCAGGGGAGACTAATGACATGACGTAGATGAAGTACACCGCACAAGCCTTGCACACAGAATGTTCTGGAAGCATCAGCTGCTACCATCGTTGTTCTCAGTCACTCCATTACCCTCTGCTCTTCTCTGTGGTGGCAGTTAGAGGAAGCAAGAGGCTCCGGCGAGTGCGAGGCTCCGTGAGGACCCGTGTCTGTTCTGCAGTCTGGTCTAAACCTTAAAGGCAGGCGCATCTCCATTCCATAAACCATTAGCCTCTCTGGGATGGGCCCTCCAGGACAGGCCTGTCCGCGCCCCGCCGCAGCATTCAGGGCCCTGAGACAACGAATTCTTTTCAAGCCCCACTGAGGGGTTTCCCAAGGCACCCAAGTCCCATTCATTCCCAACCCTCCCCAAAAGGTTTCTTGGACCCCACTTGGCCTTCAGAGAGCAGCACAGACTTGAACCTTGCTTAATGTGAATTAAAAAACCCGTTTCATCTTCTGTTTAGATTAAGTTAATAGAAACTGAGTTATTGCAGCTGACACAGCTGGAGGTAAAGAGGAAGTCCCTGGACACAGAGGCACTGCAGGTATGTAGGGCTCCCGGCCTGCCCCTCCCCCCCGCCTCCCTCCCCGCAGCTGCTCCCAGCAGGCAGGCGGGCTCCTCTGTGGCTGTGAAGGGGCCACAGCCGGGGAGGTGAGCCCAGCGCAGGCTAGGTTAGGGTCGGGGCAGCCTATTGCTCAGCAGGAGGGTCAGAGGAAGGAGGGTTTCATTGCCAAGGCTCACCCAGGCCCATCTCCATCTCTGCATTTTCTTTGTTTTGAAGCAGGGTCACTGCTGAACTCCCTTTTTAAGCCATGCTTCTGGAGTGCAGGTTCAACTCAGGGGCTGACCTTCTCTGGGGAAGGAGCTTTCTTGGTGTCCCAAGGACGTCCGGAGAAGAGGGCCCAGCTGTTACTGTGTCGCTCCCTGCAGGCAGCTTTTCGGGGAGCTCCAGCCTGGGTGTCCTGCTTGCAGAGTGTGGGGGCAGTAGGGACCAGCAGGCGGCATCCTGGACTGTGCATCCGGGGCCCGGGCTTTGTCCTTTGTAGTCATGCTGGGCAGGCTGGGTAAGAGGGCTGGACCTTGCCCTGCTCTGATCTCTGCCCACATGTCCAAAAGCAGATGGATCGATGGCGTGTGAGGACCTGGGCCCTATTTCAGGCTTCTGAGCAGAGCCTTCTGTCTGTCCCTGTGCCTGTGTCTGTTCTCAGCAGAGAAGTCGTGAATTGTCTCATGGCTTCTCAACTCAGTGAAGTGTGCCGAGGTCTACTGTCCTGGCCTCACGTCTGCCACAGATGTGCTGTGTGACCTAAGGCAGGTCGCTTCCCCTCCTAGGCCTCCGTTTCTCCCCTCCATAAAAGGAGATCATCTTCCAGGCCCAGCCTGTGTCCTGGGGCCATCTCACTGGGGCAAGCTAGCCGATGCAAAGCCCTTTGTGAGCCTTGCCACAGTCTTCAGAGCCGAGGGGACAGGGGAGCTCTCAGAGAAGGTGCAGCCACCGTGCTTGGCAGGTGCCCATGTCGCCCGCCCATCAGAGCTTGTGGGGCTCCCATCTGGGGGCCTCCCTGGGTTTCCAAGAATAAGAAACCAGTGGAACACAGACACAAGCAAGGACTTCACTCCAGTTTGCATGTGCCTCCATCTGGGTAGAACCTTCCAGACCTGTGTGGGGTCACGCACCAACCCTCCTTGCCTGTGCTTCCGCCCACATGCCCTGTAGTCCGTGAGATTGCAGTCATGTATCTGTGGCTTGTCATTTCCTTAGTTGGCTGTTTCTTACCATTCCACTGTCATCAGTCACTAGATCCCAAGCCTGGCCTAACCCCCATGGGGAGAAGACGGGGAGGGGATGCCCAGGCAGAGCGGCCCCTCAGCTCTGTCCCCCAACCCTCTGCCTAGCTGAGTTGGGCCCACTGGGGGGTTCTGGCTGCCAGCTTGGAAATGAACGGGGGGGATCCTGCCACCCCCTGGGGGGACTGTTGGCTCCAGAGCTGTGACTGTTGGCTTCCAGCAGCACTGGGCCTGGTCTTATATGTTGCAGGAGATGATCTCTGAGCAGCGCTGGGCCCTGAGCTCCCTGCTCCAGCAGCTGCTCAAGGAAAAGACGCGGCGAGAGGAAGAGCTCCGGGAAATTCTGGTGCGCTTGGCTTCTGGTTCCACATCACACATGGGTTCGCTTTCCCTGAACACACTTGCCATTCCTAGAAGTGTTTTGTTATTCAAGTGACAGTTGCTCATCAAAGAATAGATGGGACGTACAAAGGAAAAGGCTGTTCCGAGAGTTCTCTGATGCTAACGTTTCGATGTGTTTTCTGAACACTACGATGCGTATTTACAGCTGTGCACGCGTGTGCCTCGTAAACATAAGATGGTGCACACTCCTTCAGAACCAGCTCTTTGCATCTGTTCTTTTCATGTCCCTAAAATGTCCTCTACACACTTCCTGGCTGCATTCGAATGGGCCATCCTAGCCTGTTGCCAAGCATTCAGACTACTTCCAGTTTTTTACTTTTCTAAGGAATCCTCTCTGTCTTTGTAGCTAAGTATCAAGAATAGCCATAAGTATTTATTCAAGACCAATGCCCGGAAGAGAACTTTCTGTGTCTCGGGCAGCCTGTTTAAATAAGCTTTTGACAGGGGTTGCCCAGCTGTCCCCTATACCTAAATGGGTTTGACTCTGGCACATCGTCAGGGTGGCAGAGCCCCATTTAGGGGTGGCAGGTGGGGATCATTTCCTCCAGACGCCGTGTGCATTGGAGCACTGGGGACTGAGGCCAGGACTCAGAGGCCTGAGTCGCTCCTGTGCTGTCATTAGTGCTCCAGATGGTCTCTGAGCTCCATCGTGGGCAGAGCCCTGTGCAGAGTGCAGGGAAGAGTGAGACCAGCTTGCAGAGCCCCACTCGGGCCCCTGTGGTGTGCGTGGGCCAATCAGAAGCTGCCTGTTCTCGCAATGCCTTGCTGCCATCGCCTGCAAACTATATTAACACACGAACATGTGTGTAGTGGCCATTTGCTCTGGCTCCTGCCCTCCGGGGGCCTCAGAGCGCCCGCCACCCAGGGGAGGACGCGCCACTTCCACACATCTCTGGCCCCCAGGGTGCGGCCGCAGACCTGGCAGGGCTGCCCCGCTTGCTCAGAGCACAGGTCCCCAGGCAGCACAGGCCTGGGTCCAAGTCCTGGCCTGACCCCGGGCAGCCCT
The DNA here is from genome assembly GCA_002007465.1 of Ailurus styani. Classification (NCBI taxonomy): domain Eukaryota; kingdom Metazoa; phylum Chordata; class Mammalia; order Carnivora; family Ailuridae; genus Ailurus; species Ailurus styani. Next base: position 3,449,502 of record LNAC01000009.1, on the reverse strand, counting down.
TGTAACCAGGCAGGTTCCCAGTCACTCTGAAGCTCCCTTTGCTCACCCTGGAAGCCGGACCCCCTCACGGAGCTGTGCGGATTAAGGAAAATGGTCCCTGGGCACAGAGTGGGCTCCGGCACGCAGCACCCTGAAAACGGTAGCGGCTGCTCTTGCTGTTCATACCGTTTGTTCGGGGCGCTGGCTCGGCACCCGGGACCGTGCGGGGTGCAGAGCACACTCGCTCACCGCGCGTGCGTGGCGGAACGAGGGGACCCGTTCCAGGAGCAGGGCTGTGGTCCTCCAGCTGTGTCGGAGGGTGACGCCCACTCCAGACGCTCGTATTGTCCTTAGAATCCTTGTTCTGTCCCTGCCTGTCACCGGCGCGGGAGCCCGAGGCCTGGAGTCCGGCCTCAACCCCAGGTGTGCACGTTCGAGGTTGTTCGCGGCAGGAAGCTGGGGTTCGAGGCACTTCCTGCCTTTCCCGGCGCAGTAGGCTAAGTGGTGAGGCTGTGGTGGCTGCAAAAGTTCCCTGTAGAAAACCGAGCGTCCTCCGCCAGCGGGAGCCTCGGTCACGGTCGTCATTGTCGTTACGGTTCATACTGACTCCTAACTAACGATGCCCGCTTCGTCCTTGGCAGACAGAGTTAGAAGCCAAAAGCGAAACCAAGCAGGAAAACTACTGGCTGATTCAGTATCAACGGCTTTTGAACCAGAAACCCTTGTCCTTGAAGCTGCAGGTAAGGACAGGTGGCCCGGCCTCTCGGAGCGCCTCCTGCGCCGCGGGGTCGGGGGGTGGGGGCTGCTCGAGCTTTCCGGCTCCGTTCTGCTCGCGTTTCCGGTGACTAGCGTGCCGGGTCCTGTGCTAGGCCCTGGCAGGGACAGAAGAGCGAGCGGTGCTTTCCTTGTGGTCCTTTCCGGCCCCGGGGCGGGGGGGGCAGGAGGGGGCGGCCACAGGAGCCGCCTGTACACGCCCGCTGTGGGCGGGACGGATGTGGTCCCCCCACCCCACACACACACTGGGTTATTTGTTTTTTAATAAACGTGGAGTCCTTTTCTATACATACTATTGTGGCAAACTGTTTTTTTCACTCAACAATAATGACGGGCAGCTCTCTAGCTGTATACATAATAGGTCATCTCGTTTCCAGACAAGCGCATAGTATTTAGTATCTGGATGAGCCCGCATTGATTGAAACAGGTAGACGCAGTGATCTGCCTTGCGCCTTTATCTCTGTGATCACACGTGCATGTTTGTAGGAAAAGTTGCAAGGAACCGTTTTATATATTCCGTGAAATGTGTTCGGAGCCTCTGTTTGCCATTGTAAATAACGAGGTCGTGTTGGCGGCATGGTGAGCTTCTCCCGTGGGTCTGTCCTGCAGGAGGAAGGCCTGGAGCGCCAGCTGGCCGCCCTCCTGGTGGATCTCTCGGCGGAACACTACCTGCCCCTGTTCGCCCACCACCGCATCTCGCTGGACACGCTGAGCCGCATGAGCCCCGCCGACCTGGCCAAGGTGGGAGGCGGCAGCCCCTCGGGGGTGGTGGAGGGCTGAATGAGCCGTCGTCCGAGCCGCCGAGGGTCAGCTTGCTCTGCTGCCGCTCTGGTGCTGTCTGCCACGACCCGGTGGTCCGGGGCCCCCGTGCTTCCAGACGGCCCGAACCCCCACCTCGTCGGGCCCTCGCCCCCTGGGGTAGCGTGCACACCGTCTGCCTGACCCCACACTACTGCCCGCACTCAGATTGGACCTTCACGGTGTAGGCCCAGGACAAGTCCTCGGAGGTTGTCGGTGTGGCCCTGGCCCACCCCCGGCTTTACAGACCCCGTGACGGCAGCGCTGCCTGAGCCTGGGAACCTCCTGGGTGGGGGGTGAGCTCCACTTTGCGTTAGTTCGTTTACTCTTCGAAAGAGCCGGATAACGAGGACAGCCTACCTTCCCGTAGCACTCGCCAGTGCCAGGTGCTGTTCTAAAGGCCTTTCCCTGCCAGCCCCCAGCCCCAAAGGCCAGCCAAGCGGGTACCCTTGTTTCTCAGAGGAGGAAGTGGAGACACGGCCAGGTGGTAGCTTGCCCGAGGTCACACAGTGGTCAGGCCTCGAGCGTGGCTGGTCTGGTCCCAGAGGCCATGCTGTCTACCACTCTGCCAGGTGGCCTGTCCTTGATCCAAAAACTGGTGGGTCACACACACGGACCATGTCACCCGAGGGTCTGTGTGCCTCCAGCACTGCCTCTTCTCAGCAGCTCGGCCCGGTGGGAACTTCCTGCCCCTTCCCGTGAACTCTGACCGTGGGTCCCGCCTCACCTGTTGTCGTGGGGGGCACGTGCGGTCTCGCAGGTAAAGCCGTCAGCGGGCTCCCTGCTCCAGCACAGGGCAAGCCCACGCTAACCTGTGGCCCTTCCCGGCGTTCCCTGCGGGGCCTCGGCGTCCCTCCCTGCCACCTGGTCACCTTCACAGCTGGGGTGCTGTGCTGCCTCATGTTGGCCCGGGGGCCCAGGCCTCTGCGCCAGGAGGCGGTCCCGGTGGCTCTGCCCTGGGTAGTGAGCTCCCCGCCAGGCCCTAACTTGCTCTTCCTTCACTGCCCCAGGTGGGCGTCTTGGAAGCCGGCCTGCAGCACGAGATCCTGCGGAGGGCCCGGGAGCTGCTGAGCGCCGCCAGGATCCGGCCAGGTAGCAGTGCGAGGCCTCGCCTGTGCAGAGGCCCCAGCCTCACTGCGGACTGCACTCCAGGGGCGGGGTTGCCACCTGTTTACACTTCAGGACGAGAACTGAGGGCCGGTTCTAACCTCTGCTGGTCCTTAAGGTCCCCTCCTGAAGGAATAGGATTTCCAAATAGAAGAAATGGGCCACAGAAATGGGTGTGGGGGAGGGGGGAAGAGGGAGAAGGTTCCTTTTAGCAGAGGGGCCCTTCCGGTGCCCTGGCCTATAACCTTCCCTAAACCTTCTGTATGGATGCTGGGAACCACACACCACGGACCCTGGACTAGAGGGAGAAACCAGGCGCACCCAGTGCCTGACACTGTGCCTGGGGCAGGCCTGCGGTGTGGCTGTGGAAGGATGTTTGTGACGACGTGCGAAGGGGTAAAGGTGGGTCATTAAGGCCCTCCAGCTGTGCCCGGGGACCTGGGGAAGCCTAGGTGCTGCGGCTGCCGTCGGAGCGTTTGCGGGAGGCAGGGGCTCCCGTGTGCCGCGCACGATCCAGGCCCCAGGCATTCGCCAGCCACCGCACCAGCACTGTGGCTTGTGGGCCCGTGTGGGCCCCGTGTCAGCCCTGTGAGGTGGGTGCTGCGGTTCTCCTCCTGAGAGAGGAGGGCACCGAGACATCAGCCTGTCTCCCGTCACGTCACACAGCTGGCAGATGGCTGGGCCACTGGGCTTAATGCCTCCCTGGAGAAGAGGCCAAGGGGGCCTGGGAAGGAAGGCGTCTGGGACAAGGACGGAAGGAGGGAGCGTGCCTGGGCGGCCGGGCTGGGCGAGCTCGGGGCACCGCCTGTCTCAGGCAGGGGCTGTTCAGGACAGAGACCGAAGGTGGGGTTGCCGGACCAGCTGCAGGGATGAGGCGAGAGCCCCGCTGCTGGCAGGGAGGAGGAGGTCCTGGGCCCCGGGCGTCTGGGCCACTGGCCGCGTCATGATGTCCACAGGCTCCAGCTTTCCAGCCAATTTTATTCCAGGGACATCGACCCAACTAAAAAATGCATTAAACTAATTGTCCTTTCATATTCAGTAATGTATGAAGTAGACCCTTTCCTCCCTTCCAGAGGTTTTTCCAGCATTGACACCTTCCTCCTGTCAGACTGGAGGTCTGGATAAGTGTGGCCTCAGGAGCTGGGGTCCCCCTCCTGGCGGACGAAAGTGTCCTTTACTCTGAGCCCCTGAGATGATGGCTGCCTCCCACCATCTCCAGAAAGTCCCTAGGGCCGGCGGGAGCCGGAAGGGAGCGGGAGGTCCTTCCCCATCCAGACTGCTTTCAGCTTCTTCCTGATGCAGCCCAGCTGCAGGGGGGCAGGGGGACGGCTCCTGCCCCGCTGCAGGGGGG
>LNAC01000009.1:3425773-3436221 GCA_002007465.1 Ailurus styani | reverse complement strand
CGGCTGCCAGGGAACAGGGAGCCACTTCTCCCCTGCACCCCTGCCTGGTTGCTTATCTCCTCTTCCTCCTCCCCCTCCCCTCCTCCTCCTCTGTCAAGTCCTTTGAGACTTCCGGTAAGCAGCCTGGTGGAGGGGTCGGCAGCCCCCCTTTCCTCTGACTGCTGCACCCCAGCGCCTCCCGCCTCGGCCCCTTGGTCTCCAGCAGACCCTCTGGTGACAGGTTACGCCCTGAGTCACAGCGGAGGCAGAGCGGACCCAGGCCCAGCACGCTCCGTCCCAGGGCAGGGGCCTGGACTCACCTCACCCAGCTTGTCGGCACCGCCCTCGTTGATGACGTTCAGGTTCATGTCCGTGACCTCCTTGAAGAAGACGTCCCGCACCTCGGTGAAGCCCTGGCTGGTGGGGACCATCAGGGCCTCCAGGATGGACGGGATGTAGGGCTGGACATGGTTCCGGACGCACACCTCTGCCTTGGGGAGGATGAAGGCTGCGCCCAGAGGAAACCGGGTGAGCAGAGGGCACCCGCCCAGAGACTTGCTATCGTATTCGCTTTTAAAGAAAACCACTCGTGGGGCACCTGGGTGGCTCAGTCGTAAAGCGGCTGCCTTCGGCTCAAGTCATGATCCCAGGGTCCTGGGATCGAGCCCCACATCGGGCTCCCTGCTCAGCGGGAAGCCTGCTTCTCCCTCTCCCACTCCCCCTGCTGGTGTTCCCTCTCTGTCTCTCTGTCAAATAAATAAAATCTTAAAAAAAAAAAAGCTACTCGTGATACCATCAAACTGAATGATTCATAGATCCACGTGTCAAAGAGATCAAAGGATTCGGGGATTGGCCCCTGATATTTCTGAAAGTCTGAGGGCAAGGAACTAGGAAAGCGGCTCGTCCAAAGGTGTCAACGTTGCTCTGCTTCGCTCGAGGTGAAAAGAAGCACATCTCTAGGGTTGTTGTTGTTTGTTTAACGAAACAAAACACGCTCTGGTAGACTCCGTGGGCCTCTGGGTCTTGCACATGCTGAGCTGGCCCCTGCTCTGTGCAGCCACGTACAAGGCTATGGGCCCCCGGGCACGACCAGCTCCAGGACACTAGACCCAGGCCTTCCACCCAACCCCCCACCGCCCCAGGGTGCTGTGAGGTCCCACCTTCTCCTCCGCCCAGCTAATGTTTGTTGCGCCAGACAGACGTCAGCTCTCTGAGCTCTATCCGGCTCACGAGCACATCAAGGACAGAAGGGGCCTCGGGCAACTGACACTCATGGAAACTGCACGTGGCCGACGTGCGGAGCAGGGGACAGGGGGCTGGGAACAGAAGGGAACGTACGCGGACCCCAAAAAGTGAGCCCTGACCCGAGTGCAACATCACAGTTGAACAGATGCCTACAAACCCACAGTCAAGTCCGTGACCGACTAAAGCTGAGCAACACACTTGAACTTCCTTGACAAGACAGACATCTTCAAGGTCTGGGTTTACAGAAAGAGCCACAAACCAAGGCCCATAGGTTGGAAGAACAACAGCTCAGGTTGGTTTTCATTTTTTAAAATGACCAAATGAATCGAGTCACTTGTACACGGGTCCGGCACAGATGGGAGGGCCGCCCTGGTCCCCTAAGCACGGCAGGTGGCCTGCCTACCTCGGATCTTGCTGGCCAGGTGCTCCTTGGAGGTGATGATCTGGTCCATGTCCGTGCGGATGGTCGCCTCCATGGCTGGCCGGGCCAGCTGCAGCTTGGCCAGCACTGCCTCGAAGCGCGCCTTGGCCTGCTCGTACACCATGCGGTACACGGCGTCGGAGATCTGCGGGCAGTGCCGCGGCGTCAGAGCCAGAATGAGGGGGCCAGGTGGGCACGGCACCCCCGCCTCCATGCCCACACGCACCCACCTGGATCCACTGGCGCTGCCGCTCCTGCGGTTTCCCCTTCAGCCGCGGGGCGAGTTCTGCCTTCAGCTCGGGGCCCAGCTCCTCCATCACCAGGTTGCTCAGGATCTAGGACCAGGAGGCACAGGCTGGGCCAGGGGTCAGAGCTGGCAGGTTCCTCTCTACATTTTCCTCAAGCCCCACCTCCTCTGGGCCTGGCCTTGGCTCCACGTCTCCACTGCCCTCTCTCCTAAGCATCATTCCCCCAAGTCCCAGTTCACCTGTTCGAGGGACCTGCAGGATCCTCAGAATCAGGGGTCCCACCCCAGGACCTTTGCACCTGCTGTTTCCCTATCTCGAACACAACCCCGTCTTCTCCCCTCACTTACAGACTGAAGTACGTGTGTATGTCAAACATTTGTTTCTCCTGCTAGATAGAGTAAGGGCCCAGGCCATGTCCCTCTTATTCACAGAAGCTCCCCAGCCCCTGGGTCAAGAGAGATGATCAGTAAATGACCAAATAAAGTATCTCCACTTGTCCAAAATGATCGTATTGTCTCCTTACACACTGGGAGCACCCCGAGCCCAGAGTCTCTGTGCCTGGCACCGCACTGTGGCCTCGGGATGATGCCCACAGTCCCCTCAGCAGCCACCTCGGCCTCACCTGCACCTCGTTCCCACACAGCATCTCCCAAGTGCCGTACAGCTCCTTCGACTGGCGGTACATACGGATGGCGTCCGTGAATGCGGGGCCCTCTACCCTGGAGTCCTCCGGGATCCCTGCTCCGGAGAGGGAGGGAGAGGGGAGGTCAGTGGGGTGGCCCAGTGGCCTTCACCGAGACCGACCGACTGCCGGCCCGAACACCTGCCCCCTCCCCCGAGTGTGCAGACACAGGCACACCCCACCTGTCGCCCCACTGCCTTCCCAGCGATGGTGGCAGTCGTGTCTGCAGTGACAGTGACAGCAATAAGAACCCTCCACCGACAGCAGTGAGGCACTCTCCTTCGTATGCTCCTTCCCTTCTTAAATCTTCCCAACCACCCCGAACTGTCAGATCTTGACGGATCAACAACAGGCTGCAAGGTCAGGCCACTGGCTGGGGGTCCCAGGGCAGTGAGGAGCAGAGCCAGGTCCCAAGGTCACCCCACCCTGCTGGGAAAGGCGGAGGCACAGCAGAGAAGGGGCCAGAGGAACCCCGAGGGCCTCATTCCAGTCCTGCTCCCTCCCCTTGCTATCTACATCAGGGCCTGCAAACTTTCCCTGCAAAGGGCCAGCCAGTAAATATTTTCCGCTTTGCAGACCAGATGATCTCTGTTGCAAGTACTCGGCTCTGCCACCGCGGCATCAAAGCAGCCACAGACAATCTGGAAACCAACGAGCCGGTAAAACTTGATTTGCAAAAGTAGGCAATGCGCCAAATTCTGGGCCTTGCTCCTAAGGGCCTCAGTTTCCTCTTCCGAACAGTGGGCATGACGACCCGGCCCGGCCTCCCACATCCACGGTGAGGCTCCAGCCGTGGGGACGGGCTGGGAACTGGTCATGCAGGGGCCCCAGAGCGGAACCCAGCACCGCGCCACGTCACCCCCCACTACACCTAGCAGTGATGGGGTGTCCCACAGGCACCGACAGGACCAGGTCGGCCCCGATCGCCGTGGCACCCCGCTCCGACTCCAACACGCCAGTCCCAGACTCGTGCTACTGGTGGCGCTGGCAGCGGCCCGCAGGAGCTTGCCCTCCTTCCCCGGGCCGGCGAGGTGGGTCAGGGAACGAGGCCCGCCCCCCGGAACGGCCACCAGGGGAGGCAAGCAGCAGGAAGCTGCAACATCGGACTCGGGGAAGAATATGGCTAAGCACGCGGAGCCAGGCAGCGGGGCGGCCACGCTGGCCACGTGCCCCCGACCGCTGTGTCCCCGGAGCCGAGGAAGGGAAACGGCAGTCTGGGCTTCCAAAACCCCGGCTCCCATGGCAATGACTACAGGCTGAGTCACCCCCGCAGAGAAAAAGCCCCTCTGGGCGTGGGGACGACCCCCTCACATCCGGCTGACCGCAGGAGTCACCGCCTGTCAGTGCAGGAAGGGGGCTCCGCGGTGGGCAACGGGGCTCCCTGGACAGGGACGGGGTGGGGGCTGCAGGGGTCTCCCCACCGCCTTGCAGGGACTGAGGTCATCGGGCAGGGGTGACCGGAGCAGGGCAGGGGTGCTCCAGCTGGGCTGCCACGCAGAGCTCCTGAGGCGGGGGCTGCCCGTCGTGCCAGGGAGGAAGGGGGAGCACGGCCTCCCCGAGGCCAGGTTTTGCCTAGAAAATGTGGGCTGGCGAGGCAGGGCTGCATTCCAGGCGGCAGGGGGGCGAGATGTTGGGCAGGGGCGGTGGGGGGGGAGCAGGAAGGAGGCTGAGACATCCGTCCGCGGGGCCAGGCCTCCAAGACCGTCAGGACATCTCTACTCCGCAGGCTAGGCCGCTGAGTCACATACGAGAAAGGGTCCCCCTCCCGAGCTCTTGCCCTGAGCCTGGCTGTCAGGGGCTGCATGGTGCCCCCAGATTCCCATGTTAAAGACCTAACCCCTAGGACTTCAGAAGGTGACTGTATTTGGAGATTGGGCCTCTAACGAAGTAATTTCGGTAAAATGAGGTCATTGGGATGGGTCCCCATCTAGCACAACCGGGGTCCTGGAAGGCAGAGGGAACCTGGATGCGAAATGTGCACACAGAGAGGGGCTGTGTGAAGACACGGGGAGAAGACAGCCATCTGCCAGTCAAGGAGACAGGCCTCGGAAGGCAACTAACCCACTGACACCCTGATCTTGGACTTCCAGCCTCCGCAGCTGTGTAAGCCACTCTGTCTCGGGTGCTTTGTGATGGCGGCCCAAGCAGACCGAGACGCCAGGCCCAGCCTGAGGCCTCACACACACTCCCTCATCTCAGCCTCGGACAGCCCCGTGAGGGATGGCTGTTCTCAGTCCCACTTTTCCTGACGGAGGAGACAGGCTCAGAGACGCCACGTTACTGGCCTGAGGACACACAGCTAGGGAATGGCAGCAGGAAGGCTCCGACACAGGACCGGCAGACTCTAGCCAAACCTGGAGACTTCCTGCCCGTGGGGTCGGCAGGGTCAGGCTGGGAAAGGAAACTGCATTCCTCAGTCCCAAGCAGCAGGCTAAGGGGGATGGCAGTGAGACAGGAAGAGGCCTTGACCTCTGCAGCCCAGGCCCACCCTGAGGGCTCAGCTCAGTGCCCCAGCTGCCTCTTGCCACCCCCAGCTGCTGCAGGAATGCAGGATGTAAGGGGGGCCTTGGGACGAGCTGGCGTCCCCCCAGCTTGGCCTCCCCCCCCACCTCCCCCCCACTTCCTGGCAGCCCCTGGAGTGAGCAATTCCAGGCTCCGCAAATTCCAGGCCCGGCCTCCAAGCTGGAGGAAGCAGAGAACTTTCCCACAGTCCTCAGGGTAGAAGGAAACTCCTCTAAAACCAGCCCCTTCTTTCCCCGCCCCCTCCTGCCCGCAGCACCCGCACGCGCCCCCGGGGCTCCCCTCAGCCTCCCAGGTGAGCCCCCAGCTGTGCCAGGCATGGGGCCAAGAGCTCTCCCCAACCAGCTCATTTCGTCCTCCCACACTCCCACTGAGCCCGAGCTTGTCATCCTCGTACTGCGCACACGGGGAACCCACCCCCGAGCTGGGGTGGCCCTGCCAGGGCAGCCAGGAGCCCGGGAAACCTGGGGAGGGCAGAGCTGGGCCAGGGCTGGGGCGGGGAGGGAGGAAGGAGGGAGGAGCGGGGTGGGTGCCCAGGCCAGGCAGCCAGAGCCCAGATGGCCTCCGCCCAGCCCTGGCCCCACAGCCCCAGGGGATCTGGGAACAGGAGGCCTTTTGTGGGTGGCAGGGCCTGGCCCAGGTGACAGGGCTGGCCGGACTGAAGACCCGGGTCCTCCCACCTGACAAATGCCAGACCGAAGGCGGCTCCGCACAACAGGGAGGGCGGGTGGGGCGAGCCCGGTCGCCGCTGCGACTCCAGGCGCGAGTGCCCACGCTGCCCACCCCGGCCACGGGAGGCATGCCGGGCAGGGAGGGTGGGGGCGGTGGCCTCCTCCTCCTGCCCTGGGCCGGGTCACCAGGAAGGAGGTTCAGGTTTCAGCACAGGCTGTTCCTTCCCCGAGAGCACAAAGACCCTCAGTGTCCCACTGTCCCCATTTTTGATCAAACTCCATAGGGCCCTGCAGGGCCTTCCCGACCGGACCCCAGTGCCGCAGGGCTTCATGCAACTCCTCCTCTAAACTGCCCGTGCCTCCGGGCTGCCCTCCACACTTAGGGCTAGAGCGCTCCTCCCCCACTCCAGGACCATTCATCCTTCAGGTCTCAGCGGAACCTTCAGCTCCTCAGCTGGCCCACCGCCTGCACACACAGGGTCAGCACCCCCCACCCAACACATACACCCTCCAGGCACCCAGCACCGGGCACAGCTGCTCCTCCTGCTTAACGTCGGCGTCCCCCACGGGGCTGCTGGCCGCACAGGAGCAGGGCCCGGGTCTGGCTCCCTTGGTGCAGCCTCTGCCCGACACTAAAGATGTCCGCTGAATGAATGAGAGAGCAGAAAGAGACTCCATAACTTTACAGAAGGGAACCCTGCAGCCCTGAGAAAGGCCATGAACTCCCAGGCTACCCTATAGGTCAGGGATAAGGCAACAAATGATACAATCAAAGGAGTCTTGGGGTGCCTGGCTGGCTCAGTCAGTGGGGTGTGCAACTCTTGATCTTGGGGTTGTGGGTTCGAGATCCACACTGGGGGTAAATATTGCTTAAAAATAAAATCTTTTAAAAGAAATTAAACAGGGCACTGGGTGGCTCAGTCAGTTAAGCATCTGCCTTCAGCTCAGGTCATGATCCCGGGGTCCTGGGATCGAGCCCTGCATCAGGCTCCCTGCTCAGCAGGAAGCCTGCGTCTCCCTCTCCCACTCCCCCTGCTTGTGTTTCCTCTCTCTGTCAAATAAATAAAATTTTAAAAAATTAAACAAATGAATAAATAAAAGAAGTCTTTACACCAAGCATCAAGTGGACTCTCACCATGAATCCTTACAAACACCCTAAGACTCGGGAGGGATTACTATTCCATCTTATACAGGCTCAGAGGGGTAAGCTGGTCTTCTGAAGTCATGTTGCTAGGAAGGGGCAGAATCGGGACTGTGATTCTGTGCCCCAGGGTCCAAGGGCTCAACAACCATACCCGCTCTAAAGACAATTTCCCAAATTTTCTCCAAGCGGATAGAACTGTTTTCTTCAAAGAAGAAAGTTGAAAGACAACATCGCAGTGGCTTCCTACAACCCCAGCGGGAAACCGAGAACAGCTCGTAGAGCAGGGTTGCAGCACCGCACTCAGCCACTAGGTGTCGCCACTGGGCGCATGCCCCAGGTCACGCCCCCCGCCCCGCCCCAGCACCACCCCCGAGCCCAGGGGCCCCTCACCATTGTTGCAGTGCCGGACGCAGTCCTGCAGGACCGCCTGCCACTTGTCCTGCTCGGCTTCCGTCATCATGCAGAAGTAGTAGTGCCGGGCAGAAGGGTGCCAGAGGATGAGCGGGAACTGCGTGGGGCACTTGAGGATGGGGGCGGTGCCCGATTTTGACGAGGTCCCTGCGGAAACAGAGCCGCTGAGCTGCTGCCCTCCGCAGTTTCTGTCTGAGGGGGATGGGCGGGGGGGCGGGCAGGAGGCCGCGGATCCCCGGGCCCAGCTCCCAGGGGCCGGCTGAAGCCCGGAGAGGGCTGGCCTGTTCCGGGCTGACCAGCAAGTCAGTGGGGAGACAGCGTGCTTCTTCGCCACTGCATCCCCCACAGCCCAGCCAAAGGGACCTCACAGCCCCCTCGCATGTTCAGACCAGTTTCTCAGAGCTGGCACTGCATCTGGGGAAAGGCTCGCCAGTCGGTGCCTACGGCACAGGGGCACAGGAGCACGGGGTCAGAGCCCTCAGGCTCAGAGGCTGAGCACTACCTTCTTGGGTTTCCATTCACATGTCAGCTGCGGAGGCCAAAGAGTGGCTTAAATGTCCCAGGGGGAGGGAGGGCTGGGGGGTGGGGGACAGAAAATAAATAAAAGGAGATTTTTCTCTATTTCGTCCCCATGGATATTCGAGATAAGCAGTCCTGGGCTGGGACCTCGCCACAGTTAATAACACAGTAACAGTTCTTCCAGGCCTGGCTCTGCATCCCCGTGTGGGGCTTGGGGGCACACAGCACCTCGCAAGGTCTCCAAAACACCCCAGGGTCAGTCCTCCCACTGCCAAGTTGCGGGAGAAGACACAACAAAAACAAAGCCAGAGTCAGGGCTGGAATCCAGGAATGCTGGGCTCTGGCCGAGCCCTCACCCGCACGGGGTGCTCTACTCCCAAGCTCTGTCTGGGGCACACACTGCCCCCCAGATCGGCTGCTCCCCCACCCCCAGGTTTCCCTGGGATCATCTGGGAGGCAGATGTGCTCCTGTAAGGCTTCTGGGACACCTAGAATAACTGCTCACAAATGCAGTATTGACTCCATAGCGCACAAAGCAGAGTCACCTCGGTCGTCTGCTCCCGGGATCTCAGGGAGGTGGGACGGCAGAGAGTGGGACCCCCACGGCATAGCTGGGATTGGAAGGCTCAGGAAGCGGGCACGCAGGTGCGAGCCAACACCGGTCCAGGCCCAGTTCACTGGGTGGTTCACTGGGCCTCAGGCAAAGCCCCTCTTGGCCTCCCCTCTGAGGGAGGGTACGTGCTGTCCCTTGAGGCCTGGCCACTGTCTCTGCAAACGTGGAGCCTGGTGCTCTGCGATCAGGGCTGCCCTCCCCCGCAGCCAGCTCCTGGGCCTAAGTAGGGCATCTCGGCCTGAGACGGGGTGGGGGGTGGGAGTGGGTGGAGGGGCTCCTTTACCTGGTAAGGAGTTGCCAACGAGCTCCAGGTACTGATCCACGGAGGTGAGGATCTTGTAGCCTGCACTATTGATGACAGCCCGGGGTGGGACCTGCCGCTCATAGGCCTGAGGAAGGGACAAGAGAGATGGCCCCTGGGGGTTACAGCGTGGCCAAGCCTAAGCCCCATCTCCAACTCTGGCTACAGGGCCCTCTCAGTGTGACCTGCCTAAGGCAGTGGGGGAGGAGGGGAAGGAGGAGGGGAAGGGGGAGAGAGGGAAGAGGAGGAGGAGCCCACCCACCACAGTGATTAGAGACCACCTCGTATAGTGTCCTGGGTCCCGGCTCGGGGCTCAAATCCCCACTCCACTGAACACCGGCTGTGTGATGCGGGTATTAGGCTCCATCACCTCCTATGCTTTAGTTTCCTCATCTCTTAAACCAGGGCGACAACAGCTCCTACCCCACGGGGCCGTGTGTGGACCGAGTGAGATGATCGGTATAATATGACTGGCTCAGGGCCTCAGAGCCGCGGTGAGCAGTCCCAGCACTCCCGCCCCTGTGAGCAGCAGCTCCCGCTAGCAGAGTGTGTTTATGACACACCAGGCACCGTGCTAAGGGCACTGCATTGCTTCCTTCCACAAAATCCTCACAAGCCAAGAGGCGGGTACCATCGTTAGCCACAAGCTCACACAGTCTGTGCTCAACCAACGGAGGACATGAACCTGGTCTATGCGCCTCCTGGGTCCAGAGTCTTTGGCCATTACCCTGCACTATCCAGCAAATTCCTAGGTTCTGAGCTCCACACAAATTCCCTCTGGAGAATTAGGCCTGGACACTGCTTTCTTACACCCCGTGGGTAAAAAGTGTGTGGATCGTCGTGGCTCATACAGCAGGGCTGCCATGCTGCCTCCGGCCACTAGGTGTCACTACCCAACACATTTCTTCAGAACTGCTCAGGACCTCCAGGGCACTGATTTGCAAAGTGTGGTCCTCGGTCACCAGCACCATCAGAATCACCTGAGAATTTGTTAGAAATGCAAATTATCAGCCCTGCTCGGACCTAGAGCAAACTGGGTAGGGCCGGCAAACTGTGCCATACGCCCTCCAGGTGGCTCTGATGCGGCTACCGGTTTGAGAACCCCCGTCAGGAGCCATCAGGCTGCTCCGGACCCTGTTCACGGCTCTTCAACTCTGAAGAACCTTAGATTTCTTCTTAAGAATTTCCTTAGAGGAAATTCTGATTTTCCTTAGAGGGCATTCAGGCCTGTCCTGTGCTACTTTGGAGAAAAGTTTGGTGAAGAAATTGGGTCTGTGGCTCAACGTGGGAGGGCTTCCCCAAGGGCCCAGTGCAAAGATAAGGAACAATGGGCAGGACGCTTCCCCACCAGGCAGCAGGGGGGGGGGGGGGGGCAGGCAGGAAAATCAGGAAGGAAAAAGATGGGATCGCCACCCTGGGGTAAGTGGGGGAAGGGAATGGTCAGACTCCTGTGTCAGCAGTTGGTCATGACCATTGAAGAGCAAGGATGGGAGGGCTGGAGAGCTGCAGGAAGCCCAGGCAGGAAGGAGTGGGGAGAGGGGAGCTCCGGCCCTGGAACTGGAGGGACTGGAGATCTGAGGTGGGTAGGGGCTGGGAGCCAGTTGCTTACAGGGGGAGGCAAAGTAAAAGGGCCCCCCCAGGGCTGGGCTGTTTAAAGGAAGCCAGCAGAACAAGCAGGCTGGGGGTGGGGGCTA
>LNAC01000009.1:3388965-3416682 GCA_002007465.1 Ailurus styani | reverse complement strand
GTTTGGCCGAGAGAGGGCTCGAGATGGAAGACGGGGCGGGGGCAGGGCCGCAGGATGGCTGCTTGGCAAGGTCACGCTGAGCACATTCTTGAGAGATGTCCTAAGGCGGCTTGGAAGGAACCGCCTTGTGCTTGGTACAAAGGAAGTGCCACAGGAAGACGGAGGATGAGGCCGCAGGGGGCCTAGGAATGGGGGCTGGAAAGACCTCAGAGAGAAAGGCTGAGGGAGGGGGTGCAGTCCCCTCCTGGGATAAAGGGCTCACCGGAGAGAAGCCCTGAACGGCGTCCCCAGCGGCCTGTGGGGCCGATGTGGCTCGAGCAGAACCTGGATGGGGACCACAGCCCTGGCGGCCGCCCGAAGGCTCTTCCTGCCTGCTGGGCTCTGGGATCAGGGCCAGGCAGCCCCCTTCCTGTCGGCACTGCTCGGCACCCCATTTCTTCTTCTTGCCACCCTACGGCGCTGTCTCCCTGGAGCTGCCCAGAGATTCTTACGGTTCAAATCCCCATGGCAGCGTCCCTGCCTGGGTGTCTGTGGATGGTCCCCCAGGCCCCGGGGGCCCCCCTCTCTCCTCCGCACCTGCCCATACCGGCTCTTCCGCCTCCTTTCATGGCTTCTGAAGACACCATGTGCCATGGATTTAGGGCCACCGAGACCAAGGCTCACTGCCCCAAAAGGCACTCTGAGCCACAGAGACCCTCACTGGAGGTCACACATCCAGACTGAGGCAGTCAGGGTTCGACCCACAGCCTGCTGACTCCCTCCCACTCCCAGTTCTGACCACGGTCCCCAGGGCCCCGCAGAGGGCAGGCAGGAAGCAGGCTGTGGCTCCGTCCCCAGAGGCAGGGCCAACCCCAGGGGGTCCCGGGCCCAGGAAGAGCTGGGAGTACAGAGATGCTGCACGGGCAGTCTGAGGGCATGTGCTAGCCTCAGCCACCTTGCACGTGTCCCCATCCACCCCCTCCCGCCAGCACGGACTCGGCCTCAGGTGCTGCTGTAGGAGATGGCACGGACTAGGGACCAAGGAAGCCTGCCCTCGAGCCTCGGGTTCCCAGCCTCCGGGTGAGGACCGCAGGGTTGGGGCACGAGTTCCCACTCCATCAGCCCCCAGCCCCAAAGCCACCTGGCCCTCTCAGAGCCTCAAGGGAGAAGGAAAGGGACACTCAGATCTGTCTGAGGATCAACCGCAAACCCCGGGAGGGTGGGCCTGGCATAAGCAGGTCCCGTAAGATGGGTAGTGTGACAGGATGGCTGGGCTCAGGACATCCCTAAACTGTGATGTTTATATTACTGTGATGTTACTATGAATCACAGTAGTGCTCAGCTTATCATAACAATGATGAAGAGACTGAAATTTTTATTAGCAGATATTTTAGAGCTCAAAAAAAATCCAGGACTTTTTTTTTTTATAAAGAACCAGGACAAGAATCACAAAATAATAATGACGATGATAGGTATGTCTTCAGTTGACGGGCCAGACAAATGGAGAGCCCGCTAGGAGGAAGGAGGGGCTCCGGTGAAGGAGAGGGGGTGGGAAAGCCGGGCCAGGCGTGTGCGAGACGCACGCAGGAACCCCACTTCCCACCTGACCTTGCACAGGCTCCCCTGGAGGTACCCTCAGCCTCTGCTAGTGCCCAGGGTGCTTCACTGCCCCCTCCCGTGCCCCTCTGCCAGCAAATCCTGCAGAATTAGGCAGCAAGCTCACCCCACTCAGATTCAGGGCCCTCTGCACACACTCGGATTCTTCAAATGGCCCCAGAGCTGAATAAAACCCTCCACTTCGCAGGTATATAAGCCAACGCTTGGAAAGATGAATGGGTGAAGAAAAGTCACTTCACCTGTGGGTCAGCAAAAACCTGCTGAGCGTCGCCATGAGGTTGTCATGCGAAGCATGCACCTGTGGGGTCCTGATTCCCTCTTTACCCCAAGAAGGCAGCCCGTGAATTCTGGGAGTGGACCTGAGTGTCCCAATCTGCACTCAGACACCACTGGGCTCTGGGACCTCAGGGGGCCGCGGCCCCCTCCCTGGGGCCTCCTCCTCCACATCAAGTCGTCAGTTATGAGGGTAGTGGGCCCCACCTGGCTCAGGACCTGGGGGGGGCCAGTGTGAAACATGCATGCGTGCACGCACACACACAAACACACACTCTCTCTCTCGGGGCTTGTTTGGGGGTGAAGCCTGGCAGCCAGCTAATGGAATACGGGATCTTGCATGTGTATCTCTGTGGATCTTAGCATGACTCTGCCCCCAGATAAGTGGAACCCTATCTCCAAGGGCTGCACCTTTTGGGACCATCAAGAGTGACCCAGTAGGCACCCCTTACCACCCAGGGCTCCTAACTCTGCCCCCAGAGTCTACCAAGTATGCCTATCACTAAAACCTTACGTATGTTCAACAGCCCACTGAACCCTAACAGATACTGTTACCCCACTTTACAGATAAGGAAACTGAGGCTCAAAGAGACCTGGTGACCTATTCAGAGATGCATAGCCCAGAAGGGGAAAGATGTGTGTTTCAAAGCCTGTACAAAGCCCCCACGCCATAAAGCCTCCTCACGCAACGGCCTCCCACATGGCACCACAACACAATTTCCAAAGCCCTCCCTAAACTTTCTTCTGGGGTCTTTGCCTGGTCCCAAGAGGCAGGCAAAGCACACTTTACTATCCCCATTTTACAGATGGAGAAACTGAGGCTTAGAGAGGCAAAGTGACTCTCCCAAGGTCACACACTTGACAACTGTCAGAGCCAGGACCAAAGCTTGGGGTCTCCAGCCCCCATCCAGTAAGAGTGGCAGGGAGCCTTCACACCTACTGGATCCTTACCTGTCCCATCTTCTCTGGGCCTTAATTGTACTGCCTGTAAAATGGGTGGGTGGGTCCCTGTTGGCTCAGCTGATCTGAAATCTCAGTGATGATCTAATCGGTGTTGCCCTAGCCCCAGGAGTTGACCAGGATGCTGGCCTCAGCATCTCCTCTGAGCTACTGGTGACTCAGCTCTGAGTCGGCGCTGACCACAGGCTCTCAGGCTGGACAGAGGGACTGGGAGAGAAGTCAGGGGGGCAGGGCAGGACTCAGCATCAATGCCACCTGGGTCCAAGGCACCATCTCTACTGGGCACACGGGCTCTGGGTCCCAGTCCTGGCTCTGCCACCTACGAGTTGTGTGTTCTTGGCCAAGGCACTTCCTCCCTTTGAGCCTCTGTTTCCCCCTTTGCAAAATGGTACAACAGTATCGGCCTGATCGGGTTATAAGGAGATCAATGAGCTAACGGGCATACAGCCACTTCACCCTGGAGAAGAGGAGGCATGTTGCTAACGGGGGCTCCTACAGAGTGCCTGTTGCCCGAGGTTCCTGGAATTCAAGGAGAGGCCCCTGAAACCCCCCTGGCCCAGCTGAGCAACCCTGGGCCCGGCCCAGCCCCAGGACCGGCACCAACAGTAGCCAAGGCAACCGGAAGGACATTAATCTCTGATTTTCCAAAGTGACAACATTAAGGGTCACGCTGCTTCCTGTACTCAGAAAGCGAGGGCTGGGCAAGACTGTGGGAGGCCCCAGGGTAGTCTGCGGTCCCCTGCAGACTCTGGGGGGCCTGGGGGACTTGGCCCACTGTGCAGATGGCAAAACTGAGGCTCGCACAGGAGAAGGGGCTCGTGGAGCCGAGGATGAGAGAAAGGAGCACAGGGCTGCCCCCAGAGAGCCTTGAATGCCTTCTCACGGCCCTGCCAAAGCCCAGCACCTATCACGCTGAGATCATGCCCCCCGTCCGTGACTCGTCCCTGGGGCAGGTGGTGTCCAGACGGGTGGAACATTTCAGACAAGGAGAGCCGGGATCCCTGCCAAGTCCCTGCTCCTGGGGAGCAGCAGACGCAGGATCTGAGCCCAGGCCCGGGACCCCCTCCACCCTGACCGCGGGGCCCCGGGACGAGGAGGGCAATTCCAGCTGAGATCATGTCAGCCTCGTGCCAACCACGGGGGCTTCACACTGGGCCCAGCCCTGGTTTGGCCCCAGCTGCGGGCAATGTGCCCAACCTGTTCCCGGCTCGTCCGGTCCCTCCAGCAGGGCCCTGGGGACACACCTCCCCCACGAGGACCGGCCCGGTTTCAGAGCTGAAAGAGATTTGCCGACTGAAACCAGGCAGGCAGCACCCTGCAGGGCAGGGCCGGCCCAGAACCTGCCTACCTGGTTCCCAGAGCCCGGGGGAGAAGGCCCGGGGTGGGGACGGGAGGAGGCAGCCGGGGACTCAAGTTTCCCTGGGTCGCACGTTCATCCAAAGTACCACCTTCTCCATCATCCACCTAGGAGGGCAGGGGGAGTCTGCAGCCCAGAGAGGTGGAGACACACTCCTAGGGTCACAAAGCATGTCTCCACAGAGCTGGGTCAGCGTGCTGAGCCCCCAGGGCCCAGCCTGGGGCTCTTCTACTCGCCCCCCACCCCACTCCCATCACTACGAACACATCCCGGCAGCAGCCGAACGTCTGGCACCTCTACATGTTTGCACGTGTCATTTCATGTGTTGTCCCCACTTTACAGAGAACGATGCTGAGACTCAGAGAGGTTAAGTGACTTCTCCGGAGACACACAGCTTGTCAATGACAGGAACCCAGAACAGCCCAAGTCCACTGAACCAGAGTCTGGACAAATCTACCTTACACCCACCTGCCAGCCTCAGGGAGCAGAGGTTCCAGGCCACACAGGCCCTGTGGGTGGCCGCTGTCAGAAAGGCTGACATGGCTCCTGCTGAGGACCTGTAATCACGGGGGGAAGTCAGGAGGAGGGGGTACTGACAGGCTCCGCTAGCCAGCAGAGGAGGGGGACTGGCAAACCGCCCATGAGAAGAGCCTGAACTAGCAGCCGGAACCCCGCAGAGCCAGCGCCAAGAGGGGATTAAGTCAGCTAAGCACCCCCACTCTACCAGCCAGTCCTTGTTCAGAAGGGAGACAGCGGCCAGAGAGGGCAAGGGACCAATCCAAGGTCACCCCGCAAATAACCCTCCGAAGAGTTTGCTCAGAGCACCTGTACAGCAGCAGCGGGTCCCTGGGACCCCACTCTGGGCCTGAAAGGATTCCCAGCCCAGCCATGTCCTACTCCCCAGGGCGAGGCCATCAGCAGGAGGTGGACTTCCTGGCGGACCTGAGGCCAGTCAAAAGACTGGTACAGCTGAGCCCTGACCCTGCCGCTAGTCACTGCCCCCCAGCCAAGCCGTTCCCATCCTATGCCTGCCCCTGCCTCCAAACGGCTACCCACTTGCACTCCTGGCTCCTTCAGATCCTTCACGCACAGGAGCCACAGGGATCTTTTCGTTACAACTCTCTCCCTGAACCTTCTGTGCTCAACAACCTTCCATGGCTCCCACTGCCTTTGGGACAAAGACTGAACTCCTTAGGATGCCCCCAGGTTCCTGCATGCTCTCCCTTGCCATGGGGTCCTGGGCACACTGCTCTCCAGGACAGGAACACTCCTTTCTCCTCCTCTAAGCCCATTTCTCAGCCCCCCCCCCACCGCTCCTTCCCCTAGGATGCCCCCGGCTCAGTGGGTGCCCCCCACTTACTTCCACAGTCCCCCATTGATCCCACAGTGGGTAAAGGCCCGTTCCCCGTCGGACTCCCCAGGGCAGTAGCCACCACATCTGGGACAGGGCCTGGCACACGGTAGGAAGCTCAGAGCGAGAAGACAGAGGCAGCAATCTAGAACCAGGGCCGCCCCCGGCACAGAGCCCCCCTTGCTGAGCAATAAAGCTCCCCACGCACACCTCAGAGATCCCTCACCATAGAAAGGGAGGCTTCTGCCAGCCCAGGGGCTGTGGCCAGGTCCCAGGAAGGACGGGATATGCACGAGACCGTCCTTCTTGCTCGGGAAGGTGACTGCCACCCACGAGGTCCCCTCTCCACCGGCCTCAGGTGCCCTGAAGGGATTCTCTGCGGGTCGCCCCTTCCCTGGGGCCGGTTATTAGGAAGGAAAAGCCTGTCCCTATAAATACCGCAGCCCACAGCATGCCAAGGCCCGATCGTGACAACCACCCGATGGCGTGCCAGCTCCCTGCGAGGGACTCCATGTGGGAGAGCAAAAAAACAGCCCGGGGGGCGGTGGGGGGTGTGTGCTGTTATGACCCCAGTGGACCGAGGAGGGCAGAAAGCGCGGGACAGTGAAGCCGCCTACCCAGCACCCACAGCTGGCAAGGCTCAACGCTGGCTGCTGACACCCCAGGAGACTGGGGGAGGCTCACCCATCACCACGTTCTCAGCACCTGCTAGGGGGCCTGGCACACCGCGGCCCGCAGACGCTACACTGAATCGGACCCAGGACCCACCGGGTTCTGAGCCCCACTTCCTTCCCCCGGACCCACCTTGGCCACTTCCTACCTACCTCAGGCCCCCCCCCATGCTTTCACCTGTACTGTGCCCCCCGGCAGGAGCCCCTTCCCCCTGGTTGCCACAGCCCAAAGTCTTAGCCAGCCCCACGCAAACATCTCCTGTGCGGCCCAATTGCACGTAATTAGAACAATAACTGGGGCCTGAGCTAATGCTATAGCACTTGGCCCCACCGCCAGGCACAGAGGCAGCTGCCATATATGTTAACAATTACCATCCACTTACTTCATTTAACCCTCACCCAGATTTACTCTTCAGACTCCCCGCTGAGCAGGGAGCCTGCTGCGGGGCTCTATCCCAGAACCCTGGGATCATGACCTGAGCCGAAGGCAGACACTCAAGGGACTGAGCCACCCAGACACCCACTCAGATCTAGTCTTAAACCCATTTTCTAGATGAGCCTCGGAGAGGTGAAGTGACTTGTCCAACGTCACACATGGGCAAGAGTGTGTCCACTGCTATATCCCGACACCTGGAAGTGTGTAGAAACAGAGAAAGAGCTCGGAAACCTGTGCAGTCTCTCTGCCAGGACGTTCCCCACCCGCCTGGCAGCTGCCCCGCCCAGACGTGGCACCTTGTTCCCTTCTTTGTCCCCAGTGCCCCGTGAGGCACTGGCTTTGGGAGAGAAGCGTGGGCTCCTCACCAAGCCAGGTGTGTTCCAGAGCCAAGCTTGAAGCAAGAAGCAACCCCTGAGCTCAGAACAGCTTCTCTGGGCCTCAGTTTCTTCATCTCTAAAATGGGCATAATGTTTCCCCCGCACACACCTCACAGGTGACAAGGGGTCCTCAGGAGATGCCGGCTTTGGTCGCTAACAGTCAAAGGGCTGGGCGAACAGTGTAAAGGTATACCGCTGTCATCTTAACCTTTGGCACCAACGGAACCTCTGCCCTGGAGCGTCCCCTTATTATTGGCCAGCGACGTATGCTTACAACAGGCCGCCGCGCCTGGGGAGGGCCCGCTGAGATGAAATCCAAGCTCTCCTTTGGACGGATGGGGAAACTGAGGCTGGAACAATGGGCAAGGAGCAATGCGAGGTCCCACAGTCCGGTCTGTGGCCCAGCTCCTCGTGAGAGCGGGTCGAAGAGAAAGAAGTCAGGGTGGCTGAGTGCCTAGAAGAGAAAACTAGCTCTGGTCTTGGGGTCTCCGGCCCACAGTGCTCTCTTAGAGCTCCCCCCCTGCCTGGCCATCTCCTCTTCCTCCTCCTCAGGCTCGAACGTCACCCCCTCAGAACCCCCGACAGGTCCAGGGCCTCCAGCACGCAGAGCCCCCCCTTCTCCCCCAACTGCAGCTGAGAGGGGCTCCTTCCGCCCGCTCCCCAGACAGAGACCTCGGCCCAGGCGGGGGCCTGACAAACGAGCACTGAGTGGGGAAGGCCGCCCCCACAGGGAAGGCCATCCAGGTTCAGGTGCCCAAACGGCGGCCGTGGGCCCGGGAAAGAGGCTGAGGAGGGCAGAGGCGAGCGGGTGGCCCCCCCATCGCCAAGCCAGCTTGGGGGCAAGGCAGTGGGGTTTCTCACCAAGCTGCCTCTGAAGCTCTTCTCGGTTGGCAAATCTTTAACCAAGGCTCAGTGACCCGGCTGTGCTGGGGCAGAGGAGGCAGGTGGCTGAAGTGGAGCCCCAGGGAAATGCCAGCAAGAAAAGAAGGCAGACTGACCACCCGCCCACCCGGGACTGCCCTTTCCTTTATCCCTCGGTGGGAGGAAGTCCATTCCCATCTTGACACAAACAGGGAAACAAAAGCCCTCTGATCCCCTCCGGGCCTCCCTCCCTGCCTGGCAGCACCCGGGCCCACAGCCTACAGCTGGCGGCTTGTTCCGGGAGCCCAGCACCCAGGAACACAGGGCCAAGCAGCAGAGGGTGGAGAAGGGGTGCCAAGCCCCCACCCCCACGCCAGTCGGGGCAGGACGGGGCCTAACAACACCCGCCCTGGGCCCACCGCAGGGCCCAGCGCTGTGCCTGCCACGGAGGGCACCACCTCCACTCCGGGGAGCAAGCCTCAGGCTGGGCTCCTGCACAGTGAGGCCACACCCCAGGCCAACGCAACCAGGACACAGGATCAAAGGGAGGGTCAAGGGCGGCCTGGAGGACCCCCAGGGCTCCAAGATGCCAGCGTGAAGGCCAGCCGCCAACCACCGTGCACAGCCCCGTTCAGCCTCCCCCATCCTCCTGCCCTGAGAGACAGCCCTGGCTTGGGAAGCAGACAGATGCAGAACAAATCCCAGCTCCGCACTCCAGCACCTTGTTCCCTTCTTTGTCCCCAGTGCCCCGTGTGCCACTGGCTTTGGGAGAGAAGTGTGGGCTTCTCACCAAGCCAGGTGTGCTTCGGGGCCAAGCTTGAAGCAAGAAGCAACTCCTGAGCTCAGAACAGCCTCCCTAGGCCTCAGTTTCTTCACCTGTAAAATGGGCATAATGTTTCCCCTCTGGGCCTCAGTATTCCCCTCTGCGCTCTGAGGATACTTGGCTTCTCTCTCTGACGGTTGTTGTCATCGGGCTGGGCAAAGCATCAGCTGATCTCGGACAGTGATTTTCTAAGCACTAACCTCCAGCCCCCTCACACTCACTCACCCGTTCCTGTGGCCTTCTCAGCAACATCCTTCGCCCACTTCTATTCCCTTCTTTTTATCCCGCCACACCCACTGGAGCCCTTGAGCCCCGGGGCCTGGCCACCTGTCCAAACTGCCCCCAGGCCGCAGGGCAGCAGAGGCAACACACCACCCCAGCCCAGATGTTCAACACACACACACACACCTGCTCGCAGCCCAACGTGCAGAGCCAGGAGGCTGGACTGAGGACACAGGACGCTCTCACCATGGCACGCCCTGTCCTCCACCTGTTCGAGAACCCACCACCGACTTTGCCCTCAGTACCCAGACTGAGCTGCACCTTGAGATGCCCAGGCAGATCTTCCTGATGGGGCCCTTCCTCCATGACCACCCAGGAGTCAGCATCACCACCCAGCCCGTCCCTATCGGCCACCAAGAGGCAGGAGCTGAGGACAGGACCCAGCCTGAAATTCCTGTCCTCCCAGCAGCCAGCTCAGGGCCATCTGAAGTGACTGCTGGGGGCAGAGCCAAAGTCAGGTGAGGGTCTCAGGGGCTCTACTGTGCTAGCCAAGAAACGTTTCCTGTTGCCCTCATTTACCCACCACGGGGCAGAGGGCATGCAGGAGGAGCGAGACAAACTCCTTGCTATCTAGTGAGAGAGACAGAGAATCAACAAAATCTAAAATTAAGCATGATAAACCTCCAACTGGGAACAGCAGGGAAGTTACAGGAACCCAGAGGAGGGACAACTCACCCAGCCGGTGGGGTCAGGGAAGACTTCCAGAAGGTACACTGGAGCCGTGAAGACAGGCTAAGTAGGTGAAGGAGGAGGGCCGGGCGGGGAGAGTGTGCCAAGCAGAAGACACAGGAAATGCATAAATTCAGATATTCGAGAAAGCATCAATCCACTCCACAAATACTTAGGAATGCCTTCTGTGTCAAGAAGAGTACTTTCGGGCGCCTGGGTGGCTCAGTGGGTTGGAGCCTCTGCTTTCGGCCCAGGTCATGATCTCAGGGTCCTGGGATCGAGGCCCGCATCGGGCTCTCTGCTTGGCGGGGAGCCTGCTTCCCCCTCTCTCTCTGCCTGCCTCTCTGCCTCCTTGTGATCTCTCTCCCGCTGTGAAATAAATAAATAAAATCTTTTAAAAAAAAAAAAAAAAAAGAGTACTTTCACAGAACGCTGAGGTGTCAAGGTCCCAGAATCAGATCTCGATTCAAATACTAACTCCACCGCTCACCAGCTGTAGGACCTTGGGCACGTAACTAATATTCTCCGAGTATTAATATTAGTATTTTCCTCAGCTATAAAATGGGACCAGCAATACCCACCCGGCCAGATTGTCCTACGGATTCAAAGAAATGAGGAAATCTACAGAGCCTGGCCAAAGAGGTCCTGTATTATCAATAACGACGACTACAAATGGAAAGAAGCTCCATCTGCCCAAGTGTTGACGGCCAGGAAGTGTGTTTAGGTGGGTAGTGGGGTCTTTCACAAGTTCAGGGATCCCATGTTGTGTCCATCTGTGCAAATGGCGGTGTTCCATAATGTGTTCCATGCCACGAAATGGGGATCGGCAAAGGGGAAATGGAACAATAGCTACTCAGTCCCTGAGGGGGCCACTCAAGGGAAGGGAAGGTGACATGCTTGGGGTCCAATCTTTCTGGGCCCTCATCCCTCAGAGGTTAACTATTCAGAAAGGGGAAGCGGAGACAGAAACATCAATGAAGATTCTGAAAGCAAATACCCAACAAACCATACACCACTAAACCTCAGACAACCACAGCCCCTCCACTCTGTGGCACTGCAGGTGGGTGAATTCCTTGTCTGAGCCTCCACTTCCCACAGGTAGCCTGCAGGGAGGACAAAGCTACGGGAGAAACGGGCACCTGGCTGGCTCAGCCAGAAGAGTATGAGACTCTTGGTCTCGGGATGGTAAGTTTGAGCCCCACACTGGGTACAGAGATTACTTAAAATTAAAAAAATTTTTCTTTTTTAAGCTAAGGCAGAAACTAGATGGAAAAATGCTTTGACCTCCACAAAGGCAGGACCCCACACATGTGGGGTCTTTTCTTAGTATCTTGTAGTTATACCTCTCTTTCTCTCTCTCTCTCTCTCTCTCTCTTTTATTTTTTTTCTTGTCTTATTGCATTGACTAAGACGTCCAGATCAATGAACGTCCAGATAATGAAAATACTTCTAGGGTTTCAACATCAAGTTTGCTCAGGCTTGCTCAGTATGTGATGAAGGGCATGTAAAGGGCCGAGTACCAGGTAGGAGCTGCTAAGAGAAAAGGAGGGAGGACTTAGCTCTTCTCTCCCAAACAAAAGAGCTGAAAAATTCCCTGGGGAAAATAGATGCTGGGGAAAGCCAGCCATCGCCACGTCCCGGCCCAACTGGAACCTGTTCTCAAGCGACCAACCAAAGAACTCCAGAGAGGGCTTTCTATCTCAGATGCCCCGTGTGGGAGTGGTAACGCCAAGAGATAGGGAGCTCCCTGTCACTGGAGGTGTGTAAGCAGAGGCTGGATGGCCACACGGAGGCGGTAGAGAAGATTCTGTCAACAGGAGGAAGGTAAGCTGTAAAAACACAAACTTTGGGACCAGACAGACCGGCTCTGCTCCTGACTGTCACTTCCCAAGCCTCAGTTTCTTTATCAATAACAGGGAGAAAAATAATACACACCTCGGAGAGGAGCTGTGGGAACAAAATGAGACAATGCATGAGAAGTGTCTGGCACTCTGCCTGACTGTTGGTAAGAGCCTGATAAAACCCAGCTGGTGTTCCAATAAGAACCAATCACTCATAAATGCCAGTGACTATGGCCCAACCCTACTCAAAAAGGGCTAAAAAAAAAACTCAGAGGCCCAAATCCCACAAACTTCGTTAGCCCAGGGCCCATCGGATGCCAACACGCTTCTCACCAAGTCCAAGTCAGGCTCTTCCCAAGCTGCCCGGGGACCCAGAACAGCCCCTGCCCAGCCATCTCTCTCCCACACGTGCGTGCATGTGCACACACTGCGGGTGCCCCCCAGGTCCCTGACAGCAAGGGAGGTGGGGGCCGGGGGAGAACACCTGCCTTCTCAAAGCCAAGGAGGGAGAGACAAAGGGAGACAAGGGTGGGGGAAGGGAAGGAGGAAGATGAGCCAATATGAAAAATTCACTCATGGGCTTGTTGATGGGCCAGCAGGAAACCCAATCCTGGGCTGGAATGCCAGGGACCCTCAGCGTTGACAGGCTTTATGCAGATAGAAGATGGAAAGCTTATTCAAATCACAAGACTCCCGTGGGCCTGCCTCTGAGCCAGCAGAGGAGGAAGTACCTGCCCCACCCTCGGGTCACCAGCTGCAAGTCTCCTGGGGCCCTGCCAGCCTCACATTCCTCATCCAGGTGCCTCTGTGACCCCCATCTGTGCTTCTGGGAAACTCTGCTCTCAGCGAGCAGGTCCAAGTTCTATGTCTGCTTTCCCGGGATACCTTAAGGGAGCTGGGGACAGGCTCACTGTCTTTCCTGGAGGTGACGAACAGGTTCCAGGCACAGGCTCCAGGCAGTGATTCAGGGTTAAGAGTGTTGGGCCCTGAGGCTGGGCACCTGCCTGCCACCTGACCTTGGGCAAGTCCCTCACCCTTCCTGGCTCTCTGTCTTGTCCGTCCAGTGGAGAGGCTGAACTCCTTTGTCCTGGCCCTGCAAGACCCCAACCCCCTCCCGCTGTGACTTAAGAATGTGTCCCCTCCCAACTCTGAACCCCACCAGCGGGGTGCAGGCTCAATCAAACGGATCCAAGTTCGTCCGGTCAGGCCGGGATACTGAAAGCACTGTCCCTCACAGTCACTCCGCAATTCGGGTCAGAACCCCCAGTAACCATCAGCACAACTTCCATTGAATAAATAAGTGCTGAGTGTCCATTTCCCCCACCGGGGCAGGGACCCTGTCTGTCCCATTCGTGATGTACCCCTATTACCACACAGAGCGTCGGGCATATGAATGTTTGTCCCCGCCTGTGAGGTTACACCAGAGGGCCTCAACTTGGGTCCCCCAGGCATCTTAAGACACAGGTAGAGAACAGGGTTTTCCGGAAAGGCCAGCTCAGGCCTGGGGACAGACCCTTCCCAGCCCCAGGGGAAGCGTTAGCCAGGGGCCCTCCAATCGCAGTGGGACACTTCCAGGACAGCTGGGGCTGGGTCAGGAGCTGGCCAGGCCAGCTCAAGGTCACATATCAGCTGCAGACAAGGTCACCACCCCCGTCACACAAACCAAGCCCTGTCACCTAAGCTGGGATCCTCAGTTTCCTCTTCCAGCAGATTCTGTCAAACGATACAGGATCTGCAAAGGGTCTGGGAAACTGGAGCTGAGGACTTGAGCCTCCTGTGCCCGCTACGGGCCAGGCAGGGCCGGGCCGGGCCGGTGGGGACACCACGCAGAAAGCCAGGAGGCCTGGGTCTGCGACTCTCACCTGGGGCAGACACATGACCTTGCTTCCAAGTCCCCCATTAGAAGATCCCAGCCCCAGGGAGGGACAGGTGAGCCAGTACTTTGCATAACAATTACCAGGGGTGTGGTGCTAGGGGAAGCTGCTCCTAAGGGCAGCTAGAACCAGAGCAAAACCACCAATTTCTGCGAAACTCTGGTTCCCCCAAATATCCAAAGCTCTCGGCTTTGGGGCTCTGCAGCCCTGCCCCTTTGCCTATGACCCTCTCCTCCTCCTGTTTGCCCTTCCAGCCCCACTTAGATGTCCCCTTCTCCAACAAGCCTGCCCTGCCTCTCTGAGTCTGGGTTACTGCTCCTTCCCCAGCTCCCAAAGACACCCTGACCCCCACCTCAGCTAAGGAGCCCTACCCATGTTGGGTCTGTCCTCCCAGAAAGGGGTCGGCGAGGGGGTGAGGACCACGGCTGCCTCCCCATCCAGCACCCACAGTCCCACACACGGCCTGGCTCCAAGCAGGCTCTCAAACCACGGGGGAATCAACAGGTTAACCCCACAGATAGGATTAGGGCTCTCCAACACAGCCCTGTTTACACCGATGAAAAACAGAAATGACCTGAATGCCCAGCAATAGGAGTTTGCTGAGCAAGTAAAATGCAGACCACCCTGGGGAGGGGGCGCGCCTGCGTGGCTCAGTCGGTTGGTTGAGCCTCTGACACTTGGTTTTGGCTCGGGTCGTGATCTCAGGGTCCTGAGATCGAGCCCGGTGTTGGGCTCCATGGTCAGCGCAGAGTCTGCCTGTCCCTCTCCCTCTGCTCCTCCCGCCACTTGTGTGCTCTCTCTCTCTCTCATAAAAAAATAAATAATTTTTTTTAATTAAAAAAAACATTTTAAAACACAGACTATTGGGGCATAATGGAATATTCTGCAAGCATTCGCCTCACTGCCAGGGACGGCGCGTAGGCAGAGGCCCACGACCCACTATCAGGAAACACCTGAAAATCATTATTTCTGGGTGGTTCAGATTATTGGCGATTTTCATTTCCTTCCTATTTATTTTCTAATTTTTCTTGGATCGTCAGATATTGCTTCTGTAACCACATCAACTATAAGAGCAGGAGCTCTAAGAAAGCTCAGAGTTGAAAGCCCAAGCCTCCCTTGGTGGGGGCGCTGGACCCCGAGGGCAGAAACCCCTTCTGAGGGTACTATGTGCCAGGCACCAGGCATGGCATCATAAAGCTCACAGTACGGTAGCCAAGTACGGCCATCCCGACTTTACAGCTGGGGAAACTGAGGCACGGCGTGCTAAGGTCCTGAGAAAGACGGCCCTCAGGAAGCCCCGAGCACGCTGAGTAAGGACACCTGTGGGCTGGAGGCCAGGTGGGTGGGAGACTGTCCCAGTTGGACGGGAACCCACTGACCCCTCACCACTTCACCGGCCCCACCCACACCTACCTTCATTGCCTGGCACAGAGAGGGACTCCGTTTGTGGCCTCAATCCACCATCTCTGGCTTGAACCCCCACCTGCTCGCCCATCCATGGCCACAGGTGCCTCCCGGGCGGGGCAGAGAGCAGTGCCTGGCAAATGGGTGTTACTATTGCTACCCGTAGCAGCAGAGGGAGAATCCTCTTTCTGAAGTCCAGCCAATGAGTGGCTGCTTACGGGACCACTGAACATCACCTGCGGATAGACACTGTTTCCCTCCCTCCATTTTTTCCCCCTATTGTAACCAATGTTGTAAGGTAATCTAACCTTCTGCCTACCTTCGGGTAAATTCCTAGTGCAGGATGGCCAGCCAGGGCTCCCCAGGGGCTTGGGGCCACCTTTCTGCCGTTGCTCCTACCGGAGGTGGGAACTGAGGAGGACTAACCTCCCTGGGCAGCCCTTTCACACACAGCCTTTAGAGGACCCAATGCCCCATCACAGTGGCCTCCGCACCCCCTATTTCTGCCTAGGGATGCTCAGAGGCAGGATTCCAGGGGCTACAAAGCCGGGTCAGCGCTGCTGCTATGCGGTCCCTGAGACTGGAGTTGATCATCCTAAAACCCAGGGCACAGCCCAGGCCCCGTGTGCAGCCAGCAGCAACACCCCTCCCAGACGGGCCCATTTTCCTGACAAGGAACTGAGGCACCAAGAGGGGAACGGAACTGGGCGGGTCCCTTGGTCACCAGGAGCCTGCTTCCTCAACTGTGGCCAGAGGGCACATGAGAGACACCGCAGAGCCGGCAAGACAGCACTCCTCCTGGGGCTGGCAGGCTGGCGAGGAGGGTGGGCATTTGGTCATGATTCGCCCTCTGATAATTAATTAATGAGTGACTGGTAACCGTTGGTTGGATGCGTGTCTCCTGCCTAGCCTTGAGCTCTACAGGGGCAGGGCCTAGGTAAACCTGATTCGGGTGCCAAGCACAGAGGGAGCCATTGGGCAATGCACACTCGGTGCCTGACACCCCGTGAGTCGGCAAGGGCGCCAGGACCAGGACCCAGGTCCCAGGTGTCCCCTCCCCTGCACGGTGCATGGGGCGGGGGGCGTTGCCAGGAGGGTCCGCCTGTCCAGCAGCAGCTCCCTGGGCCCCTGCTTCTCCGGGCCTCACCCCGGCGGCTCAAGGACAAGAACAAAAGGCAGGCACAAAGGCATGAGTCAGACAGAGGAACACACCCCTGGAAGAAGGAAGCCGTGTGTGGCCGCACGCACGCCGGGCCTGTGGTCTCAGACGCCGTGGGACCCGAACCACTCCTTCCAGATGGACAGAGCGCAAGTCACCACCAGCCGGGGCTCTGAACCTGCCCGCGTCCGCCCCACCCCCTCGACCCCTCCAAGGCACCCTCTCCACCTACTGGAACCTTCACCCAAACACCTTCGGGGCCCCTCTGCTTCGAGACCATAAACCTTGTAATGACATTTATCATTCAGTCACTGCTCAGGGATTAAAACAAATTAATACGTGTTCATTACACCTATTGACTGTGGAGCATTTATTGTGCCCAGCACTGTGTTAAAGCATGCATAAATGTAATTTATAAACACGCATAATATACTTTAACTGGAGAAGTATTATTATTATCACTCCCAATTTACAGCTAATGATTCGAAGGCATAAAGAACCCAAACAACCGTCCTAAGGGCATTTGGCTGGCCGCTGGCAGGACAAGCTCTGACCTGTGAGGCTGTACTGTCTACCTCGAGGGAGCCCACGGTGACTGAGCCCTCACGGTCCTCATACGATAGATGAAAATCTACCACAACCACGCGAGGAGGAGCCTGGAGGAGGGACCCCAACCCAGCCGGCCCCGGCCAAGGCCACGGCCACGGTTGGGGCTCAGGGAAGGGTGTTCCTGGCTGCAGGGGGTCAGGGGCAGTGGGGAGGGGTGGTGGTGGCAGTTGGGGGTGGTCTATGGTTCCTGCGAGGCCTTTCAGAGTCTGGAACTTGACCCAGAGAGCCTCCCAGAGGTTCTCATCCCACCCCTCCCTTGCACCAAGGAGAACACGGAGGCTCAGACTGGAGGTTAGACTGAGCTCTTAGGCACAGAGCTGGAGTCTCAGAGGCCACCCAGGGGACTTAGGAAAAGGGAAGGAGAGCAAAGAGGCTCTGCCCCTAATCTCACAGGAAGTCTGCTGGGCCCCACCCTGGGGGGCTGCAGGCCAGACAGGCAGCCCAGCCCCCAGACTGCAGGGCAAGGCCCAGAAGCAGCTCCTCTCGGATTCTGCCCCTATCTCAACAGGAAAACAGGAAAGCTGAGCTGAGCGGCCTGCTCCGGCCTGCCTCGGATTGTAAGTCTGTCTCCCAGGAGCAGGCTGACTCTCCCGTCCCTGGGAAAGTAACCCTTCTGCTCTGCCTCCAGCCGCAGAGAAATGAAGAGCGAATGTTGGGCTCCCCGTGTTCAATCCTCGCCAGCCTCCTTAAGAGGGGAAGGCTGCACTTTAAAGACATGGAAATGAGGCCCAGAAGGGAGCCCCTTGTCCAAGGTCACCCGGGAGACGTGAGTGACCGCTGAGCTGAGCCGGGAGGGCTGTGCCTGGCCAGGCTGGGCAGCGGCCCCCTCCCCGTTTCCCGGCAGCCTTAAATATGGGAGTGGGGGCGTGAGGGGAGCTTTGCCTTTTTTAATCCACCACAACACCTCCCTGTCTGTGTGGGGACAGGCCTGGGTTGTCTCCTCAGACACAGGCCTGTCTGTAAGGCCAGCACAGGGCCGCCTCTCTCTCACGCAGGGCTTGTTTGTTTACTCGGTTTTCAAAATTATAACCTTTCCAGCCCCACCCAGACCAACCGCTCCTTCCCTGACCAGTCTGGGGCCGTCGACGGGGCCAGAGATGGAGAAGACTGTGCAGGGGTCAGGGGCCTGCGCTCCCATCCCAGGCCTGCAGCCTCTGACGCGCGAGGTATGTCCTCTGCTCTTTCTGGGCCTCGGTCTTACTCAGTCATGAAGCGGAGGAAGCTTGGGGTGGATGACTGCAAAGGGTCCTTCCTGGCTAGGAGGAAGAAGGGTCTAGACCCTGCCCATCAGCAAGCTCGAAATTCAGGGCGAGGGGGAGCTGTGCCCCAAGGGGACCACGAGCAAACCTCAGGCAAACCTTCCCCGCCAGCAAAGCCTCCCAAAGCGCCTGGGTGGCTCAGTGGGTTGGGCCTCTGCCTTCAGCTCAGGTCATGATCTCAGGGTCCTAGAATCGAGTCCCACATCAGGCTCCCTGCTCAGCAGGGACCCTGTTTCCTCCTCTCTGCCTGCCTCTCTGCCTACTTATGATCTCTCTCTCTCTCTCTCTCTGTTGAATAAATAAATAAAATATTTAAAAAAAAAAATCTGAAGCCTTGTTCTCTCTTCTCCCCGCCCCACCTCCCACCAGGGAACCCTTCCAAAAAATAAACAAAAACGCAAAAACAAAAAGTGAAACAGAAGTACAATTGTCAGCTCCCTCCCCCTCTGGATGTCCGCATCACCCCCGAAATCCCTGGCACGCCAGGGCAAATGACAGCCCCCCCTCCACCTCCCAGACTCCGCTACAACAGAACTGCCATCCGCCTAGCACCTTCCACGTGCCAGGGACAACTGCCTCCCAGAAGCTTCACACCCCAGAGGCAGGGCTCACCTTCCCATTATACTGACAGCTCAGGCACCAAGGGGGCCAGCAACTTGCTCAGGCCACAGGGCTCTTGGTGGCAGAAGCCAGCTGCCTCTCAGTCAAGGCCAGACATGCTGCCTCTTGAGCTGGGCTGACCAAGTGGTTTAAACCAACATGCACTTTGGAAAACATAAAGATCCTCTGTCTTTGTAACAGAAACCACATCACATCCAGCTTGATGGAAACTTCATGGCTGGCATGAGTCCCGTGAGATCAGGGCTCATGTCAACGCTTCATCCCCACCACCAGGCCCGGGCCTGGCATAAGACAGCTTCCTTCCACAGCAAGGGGGCATCATGCAATAAATATCACACCTTCCCCTTCAACGCAGCCCACGGCCCACAGACTCCAAGAGGTCGGAGCTAGAAGGGCACTACAGATTGTCCTAGTGATCTATTACAAAGCCAGAGAGGGAGAAGGACCTGCCAAGGGTCACCTGGCACCAGCCCTGAGGCTCTCACCTCCCAGTCTGCACGCATACATGGGTGCTGGCAGGTAGGGTGATTAAAGGTGGGTGGAGCACAAGAGTGTGTAGTCTCCCGCCCAATGGACAGTTCTTCTAGAAGATTCTGGCTTAACAAATTTGGCTGGACACAAACAGCTCTGTTCAGCATGAGGCGTGAGGAGGCTGGACAGCTGCTACAGCTGGCTTAGCCACAGATCTGGGGGTGGGAGAGCAGGCTTCACACTTTGCAGACCACAGTTCATTCTTCCTCTGCCCCTGCTGGGCGCCCAGGTACCCGCTGGAGCCCACGCCCTGCACTTTGGATCGCACAGAGAGGAGGAACACCCCTGGCCAATGTCCTATCACGGACCATACACACAGTAAGGGCGAATGGCAACAGAAGCCAGTGTTTTCTTAACGCAAAGAGCTCTACCCACATCACTCATCCATCCCTCACAACCTAGCAGGTCTGGGCTACCGTGAGCCCACCTCAGATAAGAAACCTGCAACCCAGAGAAGGGAAGACACCTGCCAAATGCCAGGGTAGTTGAGACAGGATCTCAAAACCTTAGGTCCTTAGAATCCAGACCCAGCCCTCTTCCCGCTCTGCCCTTGGAAAGGAAGAAGGTTCTCGTACTGAGAGCTTCAGGAAGGACATGAGTCTCCCGTCATTGGAGGAATGGAAGCAGAGGCTGCAGGGCCACTGGCTGCCTTCTGAAACCACCTACGGGATCCATCAACCACACGGGGCTGACAAGAAGAGACACCAGATCTTCCCAGCCTCACACATCACCATCACAGAGGCCTGCTTGCTCTGTCTCCCCCATACACACGGTCCCCTGACGTGCCCCACGCCCATCACACTGGTCCAGACCATCCCTCACCACTGGGCTCTCCTCTCTCACCCTCCCCCCGAAGCCTCCCCAGACCCTCGGGGCACAGTCCCCTCTCCTCCAAAGCCAACCCCTCGGCTCCCCCCACATCACCTCAACCCTCCCTTCCCCACTACGCCAGCCCCTCTCATCTTCCCACAGAAGACCCGCCCTTCTGAGAACACTCCTCGATCACCCAGCCAGAAAGAGCCACGTGGGCACGAGCCAGGGAGGAGCATGCATCGGCGTGTCCCTGGTGCCTAGTACAGCGCCTGGCACACAGGAGGTGCTCAGTAACTACGGACTGAAAGAAGAAAAGAAAGAATGCCCAAGCGTGTCCAGGGGCAGAGCTCATCACATCTCTGTGGGGTCTCATAGGCACACGATGGGGATGTTCCACTTCGACTTCTAACATCAAATCCTTCCCAGCCCTGCCTTTGGAAGTCACCTTGAGACCCCTAAGAAAAGATTTTCAGGGGCACGTGGGTGGCTCAGGTGGTTAAGCAGCTGCCTTTGGCTCAGGTCATGATCCTGGGGTCCCAGGATTGAGCCCCATATCAGGATCCCTCGTCAGCAAGGAGCCTGCTTCTCCCTCTCCCTCTGCCCCTAACCCCCTGCTCATGCTCTCTCTCTGTATCTCTCTGTCCCAAATAAATAAAATCTAAAAAAGAAAGAAGGAAGGAAGGAAGGAAGGAAGGAAGGAAGGAAGGAAGGAAGGAAGGAGGGAAGAAAGAAAGAAAGAAAGAGAAAGAAAGAAAGAAAAGATTTTCAGTGGCAGAGAATTCTCATGAGTCAATACTGGGGTCACAGATAGGGAGAAAAGGCACAGAGAGGCCCAGCCACTGGTCCAGAGTCACACAGCAAATGGTTAGCAGGACCAGGCTTGAAACTCACAGGCTTCGCTCTCTAGACACACGTGGCCGGTCAAGGGGTGGGTGTCCCCATCTGTCTTTCTCTTTTTCTTTTCTTCGAGCACATGGCACAGGGAAAGGTGCCTATGGCCACAGGACCACCTGACACATGTCCCAAGTGCCGCCCTCCTAAGAGCATCGTGTCCTTGCCCCCCATCAGCCGTGTGTGCTGTACTGTCCAGAGATCGCCACTCCTGACCTCATGCCCTAAGAAGCCAGTGGTCTCATTCTCTATTACAGAGGACACGGAGGCTCAGAGAGGGTAACTGACTTGTCCCAAACGACCAGTCCCTCCAGGGGCAAAGCTGGGACTCGAACCCAAGCAGTCTGACTGCAGAGCCTTGCCCCCAACCTCTTGACTCCCCGCTTCTTCTAACTCACCATCCACTCTGTCACCAGGCAGGTCCCTTCACTTCTGTAGGCCACAGGCAGCGCATCCCTAAACCTGGACAGTTCCCAGAGGGTGGAACCAGGTGCCCTGCCAAGGTGGGCACTTCCTGTTCTTCCAGTTTTAAATCTGTGAGATCAGAAGATTACAGCCCTTCTGTGACTCAGGCCCTAAGATTCTACCGGGAGAGAGGCGTGGCTCTGTCCCCCCCTGCGCGGTTTTAAAGCTAGGCATCTGCCCTCCTCTTTCCTTAAAACTCTGCCCAGCACTGTGTAGACAAAAACCCTCTGGTCCTCAGGCAAGGAAGCGGGTGGGGGCAGGGCAGGGCAGGGGGAAAGGAAGAAGTCGCTCAGGAATGTCTGCAACCGCAGGACGATGCCTGATGCCTGCCTGCTGCCTGCTGCAGGGAGACCCACGGTGCGTGAGTCATGAGCTGAGCCTGCGGAGGAGGGGGCCTCGCAGAGGAGAACGGGACTGGTCAAAGAGTGACTTGAGGCTCAGACTGAGTAATGTCGGGAAGGATATATTTGTGCAGCCCACGGGAGCCTCTGACACACGCCACTCTGTTCCCCTCCCAGGCCCTCTGCCCCCGCCGCCGGCTGTCTTTGGGGCCTTTTCCACGTTGTCCTCCTGCCCAATCTAGGCACCAGGAACCGTCTCATCACAGCGGAGCATGGTTTTAACAGCTAAGCCCTTGGACTCCCGAGTCTGGGCCGGCCACTGCCCTGCCCTATCTCTACATATTGGAAAAGGACAGGAGGGTAGGGATTCAGTGAGATAATACAGGCAAAGGAAGGCCTGGCACATAGTAAGTGCTCAGTTAAAGGATGGCTAATCTTACAGGTATTGTTCAGAGCCCGATACGGCCCCTCCCTACTCTATCAGCCACAGCAGAAGACCTAATCAGTGGAGTCCCTGCAGGCCACAGGCTGCCGAAGCAGCCAGACTCACGTGGTCACACACACCCAAAGGCCAATGTCATCGGTCCCTGTCCCCAGCTCACAGACAGCCCCTCGGAGCCTGCTCCTGCTGGAAAGACACTCAGAGGTGTCCCAGAAAAGAGCCTCCCTCAAAATGCCCAGATTGGTGGAAGCAAGGCTGGGGGAGAGTAGGTCAGGGGGATGAGTCTGTCCTCAGCAGGGAAGCTGCCTGGAGCAGGAAAGGAAACAAACACAGTGCCTCCGTTTGCCCCTAAAAACCAAATGTCCAGTCACCACGGGACATGGCGGGATCCAGCATTAGAGGGAAGGCTACGAAAATGTCTGTATGGACGTGGCCTCGGGTGGAACACGACACAGCCCTTGGGAATGCCTGCAGGGAGGTTCTAGAGACCAGGGAGACAGACATGTTTATTAGAAATCGTTTGGTGAAGGGAGCAAGGCAAAAATTGAGTCATGGTCCCAGCAATGTAGAACAACAAACACGGAGGAGAAATGCTGCTAAAAAATGGAGTGGTGCTCATGGGACGGTGGTGAGTGAATCCCAGCCCCGTCTCTAAACTTCATTCCTCAGGCGGCGGGGATCATGACCCAGTTTGGGCTTAGAAAGGTCTCTTTGGCTGTGCGTGGGGGAAGGATGGAGGGGTGAGGCCAGAGCTCCGGCCCCAACGATGGGAAAGGAACAGAGTGGAGGCTGGATGGAGGGGCAGGACAGGGTCAACGCCAACAAAAGGCGCGTTCTATTAGACCGACACAAGAGCAGAACAGAATCCCCTGTTTCACCCCCAGGGGCTGACCTAGACCTTGGATAGGCGCAGAGGCCCAGGCGGGGCTGGGCACTGCTTCCGGCCAGCCTGGTCTCCTTGCAAAGCCCCAGGGCGGCGACTAGGAAGGCACGCACCTGGGGGAGGGGGTTGCAGAAAGGGGACACCTTCCTCCCTTCAAGCTGGGGACCCACAGCCCTTCCCCAACTGTGGAGAGGTAGGTTTGCAAAACCAATTCAGAAAAAGGCATTATTCATTTTGCTCAATAAATAAACGAGATACCCTTTTTCTCATATTTGACTTCGTACTGAGCTACTCTGTACCAAATGTCTACAGCCTTTTCAGAGGCTCTGTGTCAGTACAGGAAGACATGACCCTGAGTTCCATTCTGAGGCCTGGCCCGGGATGCGTGTGAGGTCTGGGCAGCGCCACGAATTCCCGCAAAACACTGGAAACCACCCAAATGTCCACCAGTGGGGGGGAAATAAACAGCACCACGCACGGAAGGAAACCCACCTGCAGAAGAACGGGGCCAACTCACGGGCTCCGACACGGAAAGATGCGCGCACAGACGGAGGGAAAGAAAGTCCAGCCACAGAGACATATCCCCGTGGCCCCGAGAGCCAGAGCGAAATGTGTGTGTCCGCGGAGACGTGGGTCTGGACACAGGGACGCACCAAACTCCAGCAGTTTCTCCGGAGGGGTGGCAGCGAAGCCGGGGGACACTTCCTCGCCTCACACTCCTACGTGGCTCGTGCATGCATGGCTTGCGTGACCAGCCAACAAGTGCCGTGGCTGCCCACGGTGGGGGGCGACCGGGGGAAAGGGGACTGACCACTAATGGGCACAGCATTTCTCTCTGGGGTGATGGAAGCATTTTAAAACTCACACACACACACACGCATGCACACAACTCAATGAACTGTACACTTAAGTAGGTGAATTGCCTGGCAGGTGAATTATGTTTCAATAAAGCTGCTATTTAAAAAAGAATTAGCAAGGGAAAGGTGAGCCTGGCAGAAGGGAGGGGCACAGGTACTGGCAAACTACCTTACCAGCGCTTTCAGGCAATAAATCTTAAGGGCAGTTTATGTATGGGGGGGGGGGGTTCCCCTCAGTTCCCACAATTTCACCCTGGCCAACAGAATTTCCAGAAGGGCTGAGTCCTTCAAGGCTGTCCTGGAGGCAGAAGCCCCCCTCTCCACACACACCCCCCACTTCCCACCCCAGGCAATGCTAGGATTCCTGCCCAGGGCACAGCACCCAGCCCCTACAGAGCAACTGTAAGCTCCCTCCCTCACCTACTCTATCTTAGCTCTGGTGGCAGAGAAGCCCTCCTACTGCACCAACATGGGCCACCGAGACACTTCCCCTCTCTCATCCCAGCCCCGTGGTCTGGGCCAGATGGAAGGTGGGGGTGGCCCTAATCCCCCACCTCTCCATGTCCTAGCTCCTTCCCAGTCATAGGGGGTCCCCCATCACCGCCCTCCACACCCACTTAAGATAGCCTACATCCAGCTCACACATCTGCCAATGCACAAGGAACATGGATTTCAAGGTTCTGAAAACCCTGGTGGATTCTTGCTTCCAGGGAACCAGTTTCTACCCTGAGGCCGGGGACCAGACAAATCTCAGAGAAACAGGCCCTAAACCACAGCAACAACTGCCCCCTTCGCACTCCGAACACCTGGCCGCTCTCCTCACCTACTAGAGAATCGATAACAGAGTAAATAACAATTGTCAGAGGCCTGGGGTGGCTCAGCCGGTTAAGCGTCTGCCTTTGGCTCAGGTCATGATCTCAGGGTCCTGGGATCAAGCCCCACATTTGGGCTCCCTGCTCATTGGGGAGCCTGCTTTTCCCTCCCCCTCTGACTGCCATTCCCCCTGCTTGTTCTCTCTCTCTCTCTCTCTCTCTCTCTCTCTCTCTCTCTCTCTCTCAAGTAAATAAATAAAATCTTTAAAAATTATAAAATAAAATAAATGACAATCCTCAATAATAATGGCAACTGTTTGCTGAGTATTTGCTATGCCCCAAAGCACTGGGCTGAGTAGTCTTACCAGCATCACCTCATTAAATCCTTGCAAAAGAGCTCAGCAGGAAACAACTATTACTCCCATTCTACAGACTGAAAAATTGAGATTAAGATGCGGGCCCAAGTTCACGTCAGCTAACAGAATGTGGAGGCAGTATCGGAAGCCCAAGCTGGCCTAAATCTGGAGGAGATTCGTGGGGAAAATTTGGGACCCGCAGACCCTCAGAGCCAGAAGGGACTTCGGCCACAGATAACCACGGCTAGGGAAACTGAGACTCAGAAAGAGTAAGTGACTTGCTGAGGTCACCCAGGCCTCCTGGCTCCCAGGTCAGGGCTCTTTCCTCTACTCAAGCTCCCTCCTGAAAGGTAGGAGGGACTCATCCTGCCACCAGTCCCACGGGGCTGCTACTGTGAGAACAAGCCCCTGCTTGCCAGGAGCTTTGAAATCCCAGGATGAAAGGCACCGTGGCAGCAAAATGGCACCGTGGGCAGGAGTGTGCCTGACCTCTGCCAGGACTTGCAAGCTGGCATTCACCTGCTCACCTGCGCAGGGTGGGCACAAAGCTACAGGAGCCGCCCGCCCACCCGCCAAGCCACAGAGCCCCAGCAGGCCTCGGGGCCCAGAGCACTGTGGGAAGGGCCGTTCCAAATGCTGACGTTTCCAAAGGGGTGGCCCCAGGTAGGGAGGCCTCTGGAATGTTAAGTGTCAGGCATGAAAGAGCTCACTGCTCCTTGGGTGGGGTGAGGAGGGTGCATGGAGCGCCAGAGGTGGCAAAGGCTAGCTTTCATTCCCTCCAGAAGAAATTCCTAAGGTGGCTTGCTTCCCTGGGAGGGGGCTAGAGGCTTTCCTGGGGCTTCCAACCTCCCAAGCCCGACTTCAGACACTCCCCCAGGTGAGCCTGGACCAGGAATTTGAGGCATTTGAAGAGGGTTATTAATAACCCTGAAGTGCTGAGAAGAGGAGCCAGCAGGCTGAGGGGGCACGACCCTCTTCCACCCAGCCTGGTATCCACAAAACAAACCCAACCCTGTCCAGGAGAGGACACTTCACCTTTTGTGGTTTCAGTCTCCACCCCTGTAAAGTGAGGGGTGCGCGGGGGTGCTGGCAGTTGGAAGCCCAGGAGGTAGGAAGAAGGGGGAGAGCAAGAGCTGGGTGTGGGGGAAGGAAAAACCCCACCGAAGAAGGAGCAGCTCACCCCACCCAGGCCGGGTGAGGGGCCCCAACAGGAGGTCGTGAATGGATGGACTGTTAGAGAGCCCCAGGAGGCTGCCACCGACAGGGAGGGGACAGGAAGACTCCGCCCCGGCTTTCCTCCTCCCAGAGTCCAGGCTGGTCCTATAAGGAGGCTTTTCCAGGACTTAACCCCCTGCTGCTCTGGGGCTGGACAGGGTCTGACTCATTTCTACCTCACTGCTCACCCCTGCGCCCGGGGGGCCCACGCCTGGCCCAAAGGGGGAACTCCAGGCCCAGGCCCACAGTCCCTGGACAACCCTCCCCCAGGACCTTCTTTGTGCTCAACCGCGGGGTCCTGGAGACACAGAGTGAAGGGACCCCTGGTCCCTCTTCTCAAGGAGCACAAGCGGGCAGAACACAGCTGCTGAAACTCTACAAGACCGCAGGACACGTCGAGATAAATGTAGGTGGACACAGTGCTCTGGGTTCACTGGACAGGGAGTGGTGAATTCAAGAAGAGGAACAGATAACTCCTTCCACCCACTGCACCCACCCCACACCCCACACCCCACACCGACCAGCACCCTGTACACGGGTGCCTCCTCTGTGCCGGGCCCTGTACTAAGCAAGCTACATGAGATCATGAGTCTCTCAGCAACCCATTAATAAGAAATTATTCACCCCGTTTCAGAGAGGAAAATACTTGAGGTGCCAGGCCATTAGGAGACTTCTCTCAGACCTAACGGCTGGGAAACAGATGCTGGGATTCTACCCAGGCAGCCTCACCCAGGGAGAGGTGAACCGCAAAACTGAAGTTTCCCAGGCAGTCTGAGATTCCCACCCCACCTCTCCATTCTCCAGGGCAGGGGGCGGAGGGACCCTGGCCCCTGCTGCTCCGCTGGGGCTTCCCCAGGAAGCCTGGGGTCCGCGGCGCTTCTGAGAAGTGGCCACTGTGCAGTCCCCGGCTGGGAGCAGGGTTGGCTGAAGGAGGGGGCTGAGGAGGCTGGGCTCCGGCCCTGACCAGCCCCCTGGACACGCCTGCCAGCGGGAGAACCCTGCCTGAGCCTGAGTCAAAGGGCAGAGGTTCTGACCTACGCCTCCTGTGCACCGCGTCTATCCCCAGCCCTACTCCCCAGGCTCAGTCCAGGCGTGGATGGGCCGGTCCTTAGAAGCCTCAGCCACGTGTACTAGGGCTGGGGCCAGGACGACGTGGGGACCCGGACAGGGAGGGACGAAGATCGGGACGCGCTGGCCAAGTGGGCCACAGCTCCATCAGGGTAGTGTGCTGGGGGGATTCGAACGCACCGGCTCGGAGGGGGTTCCAGGAAAGGAGGGGGAGGTTCGACTTCCCTCGGGAGGGGGAAGGGCGAGCTCAAAGAGGGCAGGAAGGAGCGCCCAAACGTGGAAGGAACAAGCTCGGACGCAGGACTTGGTCCCCAGCCACTCCCGCCTTGTCCGGGGCCTGACTGTCCCGAGACCCGGTCCCGGCGGCGCCGCCGGCCGACCGGGTTGGGGGCGTGGCCCTGGGGCTCCCCGCTGGACCCCCCCAGCGCCCGGCACCGCGCCGGACTCACCTGCGATGTGCTGGCGCCGGGCGTCGTCCAGGTGCGTGGACACAACGTCCCCCATGGCGAGGAAGAACCGCGGCCCGATCCGCCCGCCGCCCGTCGCTGCCCGCGCCGCTCAGGAGGACGCCGCTGGCGCCATGTAGTCCGGCCCGGCCCGCTCCCGCCGCCCCTCGCTGC
>LNAC01000009.1:3372004-3383494 GCA_002007465.1 Ailurus styani | reverse complement strand
GGGGGTGGGGGTGGGGGTTGTCTCTGCTCTTTTTCTAGGGCTCTGGATATTTATCTGTTCACCAGCTCTCCCACACCCTTCCCTTGGCCCAGGCCCTAGAGCCCGGTGGAAGATACCAGGCATGTGGACAAAGAAGAGGAATGGTCCAGATCTGGAGCAGAGAGGGAAGGCTCCCCATGCCCACTTGCTGGGCCTGCCCTCTCCCAGACAGAGAATGCCACCTACAGCCCCTGATTCATCCGTCCTTTGTCAGGAAGTGGCTTCTGCCAAACTGCCTCCCTGCAGGGCTGCCCCGCCCCGCCGCACCCGACCCTAAAGCACATTTAGAAACTAGGACCCAAAAATAAGGACTAATAATACTTTATTTT
This sequence comes from Ailurus styani, assembly GCA_002007465.1. Classification (NCBI taxonomy): domain Eukaryota; kingdom Metazoa; phylum Chordata; class Mammalia; order Carnivora; family Ailuridae; genus Ailurus; species Ailurus styani. The sequence goes on along the minus strand of LNAC01000009.1, from coordinate 3,383,126 downwards.
GGAAGGGAGGGTCCAGAAGGGTCCAGAGCTTGGACAGCAGCCTGGAGAAGGGAAGGGATTTGCCCCAGAACAGCCAGGGGGGGCCCAGGCCAGGACCCTTCCTGGCTTTGTAAGAAGGAGGAGGGGCGCTTCCTTGCCCCACTGGTCCTTCTCCCTCTCAGTTGGCTCTGAGTCCCAGCTCTGCTCTCCCCACAAACCTGTCAGACCTGAAATAGCCCAGGAGAAAAAAAAAAACAAACACCTTGGGTAAACAACAGGGAATGTGAATGAATCAGGATTTTGTTTTTAAGGAATATCATGTGTCCGCTGCTGTTTACGCAGTTGGCATGGCCCCTGGTGCGGAAGGACCCTGGCACCCCGCCTGGACCTCCCCCCTTTATTAACTGTAGGGTGGCGGAAGGAGACACAGCTCACAGCCCTTCCATCTGTCACCTGGACTCTGGCTGCCCAGCCCCCTTCTTGCTCCTCTTATGGCCAACTCTACCACCACACCCAAGTCCAGACCCCATGACTGCCTTCCCATACCCCCCCCCATTGATGGCCCAACCCTTTAGTGGCATCCCCACCTCCTGCCTCCCATTTATTCCTCAGTGGACTGCCAGCTGGATTGTTCTAAAACACAAATATGACCATGTCATTCCCCTGCTTCAAACCTGCTGTGGCTCCCACTGTCCTCAGGACAAAGTCAGACCCAGACCCCAAACATGGGGTTGAAGACTCCTGCCAGCCTCCTCTTTGCCCCCTGGCCCTTCCCTTGCCACACTGACCTTTCATGCCCTCAAACTAACCTTGCTCCATCTACGTGAGGGCTTACACACGTGCTGATTCCCTTTCCCGATTTTGCCCCATCAAGCACCGTCCATCCTCCAGAACTTGGCTAAAACGACCTTTTGTCAGAGAGGCCTTTCCTGTCCGCCCCTTCTCCCAGTGCCTTATAGCCCTCCTTCATCGCAATCCACGCATGCATCATCACTGTATTTTGTCTGAAGTTATTTGTTGAAATAGATCTTCCTCTCCGATGACAGGATTGTCTTCATTCAACATGACATCCCTAGCGTCGACATGATGGGAGCTTGGGTGATATGCAGAACGCTGCCCGGGGCACTGGAGAGGAATGTGACAAGGACATCCACCTGATCCCTGGGACGGGACTCTGCCACCTTGTTCCTAGACCTGCCTATGCTCATGCCTGTGCTGGCCACACCCACCTCACTCCCTGTCTGACAGCAAAGTCTGTGCCTTTTGGAGCCTCTGCTTGGTTACCTCCAGGAAGGGGGTGCTCACTACCTCCCCAGGTCATGATTCCACATTGGGCCAAGAAGCACCAAAGTCAGACAAGGGAGTATCGGAGTGCCAGCAAACAGGCAGGGAGAGAAAAATAGAGACAACGTTACTGTTCTCAGCTGTGGGCTTTACATCCTCTGCCTTAATCAATCTTCCCCACAGCCCTGTGAAGGAAGCCCTTTTGGGGGACATTCATAACATAGGAGAGAAAACTAAGGCTCAGTGTGGTGGTCAGGTGACCCATCCAAGGTCACATGGCAAGGAAGGGGTGAAGGTAAGAGCCGTACACAGGGCCGCAACTTACCGCAACACACCCCATCCTCCTAGACCCCTCGTGTGTTCATCTAGTTTTCAAACACGAGAGGGGATTCTCTGCTATGCCCACTGTCCGCTCACCCATTTTCGATTCTCACTTAGCAATAGGCTATGAACATCTTTCCATGTGAATTTTTAATTCTACTGATTTTTCACGGCTGTGTGATAGTCTACCACGTGGCTCCATTAAACTCTTCGCCTGTGACCGGATGCGCATTTTCTCAATTATTTTACGAGGATCCATTTCCAGAAGTAGAATGGCTGATATAAACTATCTTTGGGGGTTTCTGATACATGGTAACAAATGGCCCTGATGAAAGGATTGTAGCAGGCGCCCGTTCCCCTGGGCCTGGCTTTGGGCCTGTCCTAGGCCTCTTGTCAAGAACCCTGTGTTTTTTTTTTTAAAAGATTTGTTTATTTATTTATTTATTTGACAGAGAGAGAGAGATCACAAGTAGGCAGAGAGCGAGAGGAGGAAGCAGGCTCCCCTACTGAGCAGGGAGCCCGATGCGGGCCTCGATCCCAGGACCCGGAGATCATGACCTGAGCCAAAGGCAGAGGCTTTAACCCAGTGAGCCACCCAGGTGCCCAAGAACCCTGTGCATCGTGGTGATTTACACAAGTCTTCCCTCCCACCTCACCCCACGCTCCAGAGTAAGAGACCTCCCCTCCCCCCTCCCCCCTGCAAAAGCAGAGACCTCAAGCCTCCCCGGGCTCCTGCCTTCCTGGCAAGTCCCAGAGAGAGGATTTTGCCCAGCCAGTGTTGCCAGTCACTCCCAGTTCCTCCGGGGCCAGCCAGGAGGGCTTTCGGGCCTCACCACCCGGCGTGTAGCACTTCCATGTCAGGCGTGGTTTCCAGCTGGTGACTCAGAGCCTGGCCAGGATGCCAGTGCTGGCCAGCTCTACCCAGCCCTCCGTGTGACTAAGCCTGCGGTAAGGCTGGGCCGGGCCTCTCGAGGTGGGGCCGCCTCCGCCGCGGCCTGGCCCTCCTTCCTCTCTCCTTTAAGTCTTACCGCTTTCTGTCCTCCGCTCCTTCTGAGCCCAATGAGAATAATCCTGGGTTCGCAGTGCCTCTGTGTGCCAGGGTGACTGAGACCTGGTTCCCGCACCCTTGGGGAGGGCCCAGCCTGGAGGAGGGAAGCCGTGGCATGGGGAGGAGGAGAGAAGGGGCCCAAGAGGAAGGTGGGGGTGTATGAAGCAGGGGAGAGATGCAGTGGGGAGAGTCCAGAGCTGGGCATCGGCGCGGGCACGGGCCTACGTGTGAGGACCACGAGGACCAGGTAGGGATCCAGGAGCAGGGGGCTTGCGAGGACCATATAGGGTGCCTCCATGAGAAGTGACAAAGTCAGTGACAACAGGCTGGGGCAGTGTCCCCCCATGGCCCCAGCTGGCTTGGCCCCTGTCACCCAGCCCACTGGACGCCCTCGGAGAGGGTTTGACCCGCGCACGTGTGCAAGGAGCCCGGAGCGAAGAGGCAGCCGCAGGGCTGGTACCTCCTTCCAGGGGGGCATCTGACAATGTGCGTATGGGGCTGCTCTTAATTATCACCATGTCAGCTGTCTGCAGGGTGAGGGAGGGGGTGCTCCTGGCGTCTGGTGCCTGAAGGTCGGCGATGCTAAGCATTCTGCTGAGCTGGCCAGTCCTGCCAGGCACGAAACCCTCCCTGCACCCCGAACCCCAGGGCTGAGACCCCTCTGCTTCCCCTCGCCCCATTCCCTTGTGGAGATGATCGTGCCTACTATAGAGGTCCCTGCAATGTTCAAAGTGGTTTTGAGATACACTGTGTCCCTGGGCTTGCACCTTGCCCGGGCAGAGACTGCAGCTGATGTTCTTATCCGTCATCTAGGAATAATGATGGTAAGGACATGGGTATGGCACGTGGTGGGCACAGGGCCAGGCCCTTGGATGTGTTATCTTCCTGATGGTCCCATGAGGGCCGCACTATTATTATCCCCATTTTGCAGATAAGGAAACGCAAGCTCAGAGAGATGAGGTCAGTCACAAGGGCAGGGAGTCAGGAAGCCAGTTTTTCAACCCTGGGTTTACCTCTCTGCAAAGCTTTACCCCTGCCGGTAGGACAGACGGGGAAACGGACACACAGACATTTTCACAGGTCCCCGACTCGCCATTGGCAAACCCAGAACCAAGGTCTCTGAACCCGCTAATCAGGAATCTTCCCTCTCCAGCCCTATGCCAAGGGCCCCCTCTGCAAATATGGAGCCATTTAAGAATAAAAAGTCCTGAGGAAAGACATTTCTAGAGCCTGACTTCTGCCCATGTGGTCTACTTTCTCCACGTTCTTCCTGCTCTGGAAACTTGAAGGCAATTCCTTTTACCTAAAGTGACTCATCGGGGCGCCTGGGTGGCTCAGTGGTTAAGCGTCTGCCCTTGGCTCAGGTCATGATCCCAGGGTCCTGGGACCAGAGTCCCGCATCGGGCTCCTTGCTCAGCGGGGAACCTGCTTCTCCCTCTGCCTGCCGCTCCCCCTGTTTGTGCTCTCTATCTCTCTATCCGACAAATAAATAAATAAATTCTCAAAAAACAAAACAAAACAAAAACCTACTGATTTGAGGAGTGCCTGGGTGGCTCAGTCGGTTGGGAGTCCGACTCTTGGTTTCGGCTTGGGTCATAGTCTCGAGGTTGTGGAATCAGGCCCCCAGCCGGCTCCACGATGGGTGTGAAGCCTGCTTGGGATTCTCTCCCTCTCCCTCTGCCCCTCCCCCTGCACGAAAATAAATTAAAAATCATTTATAAAAAGCACATATAGACTCAATAGCCATCAGGACACCTCACAGTTGTTTCCATATGGATTTGATTACTTGCTACTCTGTATTGAGTTGAATAGAAGCCCATGTCCACCTGGAACCTCAGAATGTGACCTTATTTAAAAAGGTCTTTGCAGGGGCACCTGGGTGGCTCAGTTGAGTTAAGCGTCTGCCTTTGGCTCAGGTCGTGGTCCCAGGCTCCTGGGATTAAGCCCTGCATCAGGCTCCCCGCTTGGCGGGAAGCCTGCTTCTCCCTCTCCCACTCCCCCCTGCTTGTGTCCCCATTCTGGGCCTCAGCTTTCGCAAAAAGGAGCTAATAATCCGCGTCCTCCTAGTTGATGTAGAGAGGCAATGAAATCAACCACGTACAGCTCTTGGCTCAGGGCCATTAAATAGTAGCTGGTCTCATGATGACTGTCAGCATCGAGTGTGGAAGACAGGTGGGTCTACATGGATAATGCAAGCTGAACAGTGGAAGATGCCGGGATAGAGGTTTGAGCCAAGGATCCCGGGAGCCCTGAGCTGGGAGGGTGTGGCACGAAGCAAGGTGGCTTCTTAGGAGGACATGGTGCTTGAGCTGGGCTACAAGAGCTGGAACGCGGTTGTAAAGAAGCCACGGGTCCCAGGTGCGTCAGCAGAGCGGCGGAGTGCTGATTGGTAGACATTCTCTTGGGGGTGCTCCAGGTGAGAAGGAAGGACCCCGTGGGGGCACAGACGAGGCTGGAAGTACCAAGCAGGGAAACAGGGTCAGGAAAACAGTTTCTTTCTTTTATTTGTTGAAGCCTAATTTGTATATATCAAATGCACAATGAGTGTTTTAAAAAATGCTTTTGCTGCTTCATTGAAGTACAATTGACATATAGTAAACCGCACATATTTAAAGTATAGATTTGGGGCGCCTGGGTGGCTCAGTCTGTTAAGCGTCTGCCTTTGACTCAGGTCGTGATCCCCGGGGGCCTGGGATCGAGCCCCGCGTCGGGCTCCCTGCCCAGCAGGAAGCCAGCTTCTCCCCTCTCCCTCTGCCTCTCCTCATGTTTCTCTCACTCACTCTCTCTCTCTCTCTCAAGTAAATAAATAAAATCTTTTTGAAAATGGTTTAAAAATAAAAATAAATAAAGTGTAGATTTGATGATTTGGGGCATATGAGTAAGTCTGTAGAACCAGCAGCACAATAAAGGTAAGAAACACACCCACAACCCCCTAAAGTTTCCTTCTGGTCCTTTGTAATTCTCCTTCCTCTCTCCCACCCACCTCACATGGAGGCAGCACTGACTTGATTCCCGTCGCTATAGGGGAGTTTACATTTTCTAGAATTTTATATAAATGGAACCATACACTATTATTCTTTTTTGTCTGACTTTTTTTAACCCATATCATAATTTAAAAGATTTTATTTTTAATTTTTTTAATATTTTATTTATTTATTTGACAGAGAGAGACAAATCGAGAGAGGGAACACAAGCAGGGGGACAGGGAGAGTGAGAAGCAGGCTTCCCGCTGAGCAGGGAGCCCGATTCGGAGCTCAATCCCAGGACCCTGGGATCATGACCTGCACTGAAGGCAGACGCTTAATGACTGAGCCACCCAGGTGCCCCTAAAAGATTTTATTTTTAAGGAATCTCTACACCCAACGTGGGGCTCGAACTCACAACCCGGAGATCAAGAGTTCCATGCTCCACCCGCGCCCCTTAAAACTCAGTATCATAATTTCGAGATTCATCTACGGTGTGGTATTAGTAGTTTCCTCCTTTTCATCGCTGGCTTATACTATGCAGCACTATTGGACCACATTGTCTCCATCCATTTGCCTTCATCATGTTTGTCTTCATGACCATCTGAACTGTTTCAGCTTTGAGGTATCATAAATAAAGTTGCTGTGGACGAGGGTGCATGGCTTGATGAAGATATTTAAAAAATAATTATTTAAGAGAGAGAAGGGAGAAAGAGAGAATGTGCATAAGCAGGGGGAGGGGCAGAGGGATAGGGAGAGACTCTCAAGCGGGCTCCCCATTGAGCATGGAGTCCACAGCGGGCTAGATCCCAGGACCCTGAAACCCGACCAGAGCTAAAATCGAGAGGAGACGCTTAACCGACTGAGCCACCCAGACGTGCTGCTTGATGAGTTTTATCCATGTATGCAGCTGTGAAACTACCACCCGGATCAAGATATAAAACATTTCCAGCACCCCAGAAGTTCTCTTATGCCAGGCCATACTCCCCCAAAGGTGATCGCTATTCTGACTTTCACCATAAGTCCATTTTGCTTGTCCTAGAGCTTCATATATATGGAATTAAACACAATGCAGTACATTTTCTTTTGTGTCTGGCTTCTTTGGCTTAACATCACGTTTCTGAGATTAACCCGTGTTGTCCCCTATACCTTTAGTTCATCCCCGTTTTCTGCTGCGTAGTATCCCGCTGCGTGGACACACCGTAAAGAGTTTATCACATCCTCCTGTTGACGGACATCTGGGCTACTCCCTGGTTTTGGCTATCATAAATAAAGATGCTAGGAACATTTATGTACATATTCTGCAGACACACATTCTCTTTCTTCCTGGTGCCTGAGTCATAGCTAGGAGTGGAATTTCTGGTTTAGGGGAAGTATGCTTATTACTAGAAACTGCCAAACATTTTTTTCAAAATAGTTGTCCCATTTCATACCCCCACCAACAGTGTAAGAGATTTCTAGTCGCTCCACCTTCTTGTCAACATTTGGTATTGTTAAAGATTTTGATTTGATTTTTTTTAAAGATTTTATATATTTGAGAGAGAAAAGGCATGTGTATGAATGAGTACGAGTGGAGGAAGGGGCCGAGGGCAGAGGGAGAAGCAGACTCCTCGCTGAGCAGGGAGCCCTGACTCAGGGCTGGTTCCCCAGACTCTGGGATCATGACCCGAGTTGAAGGCAGACACTTAACTGACTGAGCCACCTAGGCACCCCAAGCCTTTTGATTTTAGCCTCTCAACTGGTGAGTGGCGGTATCTCATAGTGGTTTTGTTTTTTGCATTCCCCTTATGACTAAGATGTTGGGCTTTCTTTCCTGTGATATTGGATTTCGTTTTTCATTTACAGGCTGTGTGATTACGAAACATGCTTAACGTAAGACATTCGACCACAGAAGTATATAAAACACAAAAAGAAAATTTTACCTTATTCTCCCGATTTCACTCCCTGTCATTAGCTAACAGTTTATTATACAGCCTACACAAACAGAAATAATTGCACACACACACACACACACACACACACCCTTAAATTTTCAAACCACACACACACACACCAAAATCCTCATTTTATTGAGCATATACTATGTGCAGATTTTAGGCTAAGGGTCTGACATGCATCATATCACTGAAACTGTATAGTAACCGTGATAATTGGAAGAGGAGACGGAGGCCCAGAGAGGTTAAGACAGTTAGCAAGGTCACAGAGATCATACATGGCATGGTCTGTACTTGAACCCAGGTCTCTGACTTCAAAACCCCAGGTGGATGAACTGAGATGCTATCCAAATTAGATTCACTCACTCACTCACTTGTCTTTTTATTCATCCTACAAGTATTCCTAGAGCCCAAGCCAGGCACTCCCTTGCCTCGCAGAGTCAGAGATGAGCTGAAGAATCAGGTAGACTGACTAATATAATTTATGGAGAAAGGAGTACGATGGGAGTCTACGGCCATACCACCCTGAACGCGCCCGATCTCGTCTGATCTCGGAAGCTAAGCAGGGTCGGGCCTGGTTAGTACTTGGATGGGAGGAGTACGATGGGAGATGCAGAGGGGCCCAGTCTGACCCTCATTTTGGGTCAAGAAAGGGTCCTGGAGTACCTCCTGAGGGATGTGTCAGGTGCCCACAGGCGAGGGGGTCAGGCTGCAGAAATGGCACATATGCAAGAGGGTACACTGCAGGGAGCCCTTCTCTTCCCCGAGGTGAGGTGGAGAATGCCAGCAGCAAGAGCTGGCGGCCACCTTAAGGAGCCTGGCCCCATCTTAAGCGTAAAGGGCTGGAGTCATGACTTTCAAATTCCAGGGCTTTAGGCTTTAATTTCCTTCCATCCTCATCCTACAAGATTCTTCTGCAAGGAGCACAGTGTCCCGGTGACTTGGAGGCCACCCAGGCAACAGCTCCACAGCAGCCCCCAGCAACAGATGCTCCTGCCGAGGCTTCAGGCCACCTCGTCAGTCAGGAAGGACCCCATTGCCCCCTGGCGGTGACTGGGATGCGGCTGTGGAGGGAAATCCAACTTCTCCAGGGCCTGGGGAAAGGGAAGACAGGGAGGGGTCCAGGAGTCCCACTCCTCCCCCAGACCTCCCATCTCAGTCAGGAGCACGCCCCAACCCCCAGTGCTTCACCTGGGCTTCACTCTTGAGCCCCCTCTTTCTCTCATTTCACTTCCTCTTTACTCTTCTCCCCCTGGGACTCCCCCAGTCGCCACTACTCTAGTCTCTACACAGAAACCAGAGTGATCGGGCGCCTGGGTGGCTCAGTGGGTTAAAGCCTCTGCCTTCGGCTCAGGTCATGATTCCAGGGTCCTGGGATTGAGGCCCGCATAGGGCTCTCTGCTCAGCAGGGAGTCTGCCTCCTCCTCTCTCTGCCTGCCTCTGCCTACTTGTGATCTTTCTCTGTCAAATAAAAATTTAAAAAAATTAAAAAAAAAAGAAACCAGAGTGATCTTTTTTGTTATTATTATTAAGGAAAAGTTATATACAATACCTTGTACGAATCCTAAGTGCATAGCTTGATCGATTTTTATGTTTGTGATCACGCATGTAACGCCCACCCAGATCAAGACACAGAACATTTCCAGTCCCGGAAACCCACCTGGTTCCCCTCCTGCCACAGGTAACTGTATTCCAATGCCGACCGCTACAGATCCATTTGGCCTGTTGTCAAATTGCAAAGAAAAGGAGTCACCCCATAATGGGCACTCTTCTGCGTCTTACTCGTTACACTGTGTTATAGCTTTGAGGTTTACCTGTTGTGTTGTGTGTAATTATTCCATCCTGTTACTGAGCTACCGTTCATGTATCCATTCTACCATTGAGGAACATTTGCGGTGTTTCCCATTTGAGGTTAGTAAGTATAAACTGCTATGTACCTTCTGGTGCAAGTCTTTGGTTGACATAAACACTCATATCCGTTAGGTACATGCCCAGAGATGGAGCTGCTGGGTCGCCGGCGAGCAGAGGTTTAGCCAAATAGTTTTTTGGTTTTTTTTTACAAAGATTTTATTTATTTATTTGACAGAGAGAGAGAGATCACAAGTAGGCAGAGAGGCAGGCAGAGGGAGAGGAGGAAGCAGGCTCCCTGCTCAGCAGAGAGCCTGATGCGGGCCTCGATCCCAGGACCCTGAGATCATGACCTGAGCCGAAGGCAGAGGCTTTAACCCACTGAGCCACCCAGGAGCCCCTAGCCAAATAGTTTTGGAAAGCAGACAGACCAACCAATTCCCAGTACATGCGTCATGTAGGAGAGTAGAGCAATTTTTTTTGAACTTTTTATTTGGAAATGATTTCAAGCTTACAGAAAAGCTGCAAGAATGAAACGAGCACAAACAGCAGACTTGCACGCCCTTTGCTTGGATAAGACTATTATTTCATATCATGGGGAGATAAATATCTATATACACACACTCATTTGCATGCATATTGTAAGAATGTATAGATACAAACACATAACACAGGATTATACATGTGTGTTGTATAACATTCACACATGCATGTGTATGTGTATAACTTGTCCTGAATTATTTAAACGTAGACTTTATACATCATGGTTCTTTATACCTAAACATTCCAGTGTGTTTTTCCTAAGCACAGGGATATTCTCCTACATAACTACAATACAGTTAGCAACTTTGGTGGAATTAATGTTGATTCAATACATTTATTTATTTGTTTATTTTAATGATTTTATTTATTTATTTGACAGAGAGAGACAGCGAGACAGAGAGAGGGAACACAAGCAGGGGGAGTGGGAGAGGGAGAAGCAGGCTTCTCGCCAAGCAGGGAGCCCAATGTGGGGCTCGATCCCAGGACCCTGAGATCATGAGCTGAAGGCAGACACTTAACAATTGAGCCCCCCAGGAGAGTGATCCTTTAAAAAACACGAATTGCATCTCATCACCTTCCTGCTGAAATCCCTCCAATGGCTTTCCATTGCTCTTGGACTAAAATCCAAGCTTTTTATCACAGCCAAGTGTGTGACATGGCCCCACAGCTTAGAGCCTCCCTTGCTCTTCCTTGTTTGCTATGTTCCGGCCACACCAATTGGTCTGTTCCATAAATGTGCCTAGGCTAACCCTACCCCAGGACCTCTGCACTTCCTGTTTCTTTCTCCCAATAACCACACGGTAGATTCCTTATACTGTATCCTCTGCCCCTAAAACAGTTTCTATCACATAGTAGGCATGCATCAATTTTGCTGAATGACAAATAATGATTACAAGAATCAGCTCTGAGTCAGCAGACCTCAGATTGAATCAGTGTTCTGTCACTTACCAGTTGTGGAAACTTGAGTAAAGACTTTTCATCTCTGAGCCTCCATTTCCTCACTTTTACATGAAGGTAAAAGTGGTACCTCTAGGGATGCCTGGGTGGCTCAGTCGTTAAGCAGCTGCCTTCGGCTCAGGTCATGATCTCAGGGTCCTGGGATGGAGTCTCTGCCTCTGCCTGCCGCTCTGTCTGCTTGTGCTCTCTCTCTCTCTCTCTCTCTGACAAATAAATAAATAAAATCTTAAAAAAAAAAAAGGTGG
>LNAC01000009.1:3360481-3371953 GCA_002007465.1 Ailurus styani | reverse complement strand
CATGATCTCAGGGTCCTGGGATCGAGGCCCGCATCGGGCTCCCTGCTCAGTGGGGAGCCTGCTCCTCCCTCTCCCACTCCCCCTGCTTGTGTTCCCTCTCTCACTGTCTCTCTTTGTCAAATAAATAAATAAAATCTTAAAAAGATTTATTTATTTAGGGAGAGAGGCGAGTGGGGGGAGGGGGAGAGGGAGAGGGAGAGAATCCTCAAGCAGACTCCCTGCTGAGCACAGAGCCCCATGCAAGGCTTGACTTCACAACCTTGAGATAATGACCTGAACCAAAATGAAGAGCCAGACGCTTAAGCAACTGAGCCACCCAAGCACCCCAGGATGTTATTTATTTATGTGAGAGAGAGACAAAGCTCACAAGCAGGGGGAGGGGCAGAAGGGAAGGGAGAGGGAGAAGCAGAATCCATGCTGAGTGGGGGCCGACAAGGGGGCCCATCCCAGGACCCCGAGATCACAACCTGAGCTGGAGTCAGACACCTAAGTGAATGAGCCGCCCAGGGACCCAATTAATGAAGTANGAGTGGGGGCCGACAAGGGGGCCCATCCCAGGACCCCGAGATCACAACCTGAGCTGGAGTCATACACCTAAGTGAATGAGCCGCCCAGGGACCCAATTAATGAAGTATTTTTTAAAAGATTTTATTTATTTATTTGTCAGAGAGAGAGAGAGAGCACAAGCAGGGGGAGCGGCAGGCAGGGGGAGATGCAGTCTCCCCACTAAGCAGGGACCCCAATGTGGGACTCGATCCCAAAACCCTGGGATCAGGACCTGAGCCAAAGGCAGACCCTTAACCAACTGAGCCACCCAACCGTCCCTAATGAAGTATTTCTAATTAAAAATTAATGCCAAAAATTCCATGATGAACAAAATGTCAAGCATTTAAACAAAACTAGGACCTGAGGCAAAAGGAAAAGTACCAATCGCACTAACCTAGTCCTGGCCTTCAGGATCCTGCTGTTCCTCGCATCCACCTGCAGGTGGTAGCTTCGTTTTAGAAAATACTCTTTACTTCGCTTTTGCTTTCTGGATCTGTGGAACGGATGCTTGAAGTCCGAGCTGACTGGACTGGTCAATCTATGAAACCGGGTAAGTCCCTTCCCCTCTTGGCACCTCCGTTTTCCTATCTGTAAAGGGATAGGAGCTCAAATTTCATTTCTAGCTCATATGTCTCAGCTTCACTCTTCTTGCCATTTGGAATGTCATTGTTTTTAATTTAGAACCCAGTTGTGGTCTCTCTTTTTATCTTCCTCTTTGACTGAACACTCAACTACAGGAAACCTACGATTTTCCCAAAGGGCAGAAGCTCCACTATACAGACCATTATAACCTTCCCAATGTGTAGAGCATGGTTCGGGAGCTCAAGCAAAACTTAAATAACATGTTTTTCTGGTTAGAGAGTCATTTGTGTTTTTTCTTCTTTACTTTATTTATGCAATAAACTGACTATGTTCCTAGTGATGAAACCTCTTATTCTCGAGGGTGGGGGTTGGGACCCCAAAGTGAAAATGGTCTATAGTTTTCTTTTCTTCTGCTTTTTTGTTGTTGTTTGTTTTTTAAAGATTTATTTATTTATTTATTTATTTGAGAGAGAGAGAGCAGGAGCAGGGGAGAGGGCAGAGAGAGAGGGAGAAGGAGACTCCTCGCTGAGCAGGGAGCCTAATGCAGGACTCAATCCCAGGACCCTGAGATCAGGACCTGAGCCAAAGGCAGATGCTTAACTGACTGAGCCATCCAGGCGCCCCTCTTTGTTTTTTTTTTTTTAAAGATTTTATTTATTTATTTCACAGAGGGAGAGAGATCACAAGGAGGCAGAGAGGCAGGCAGAGAGAGAGAGGGGGAAGCAGGCTCCCCGCCGAGCAGGGAGCCCGATGCGGGCCTCGATCCCAGGACCCTGAGATCATGACCTGAGCCGAAAGCAGAGGCTTTAACCCACTGAGCCACCCAGGCGCCCCCCTCTTTGTTTTTTAATTGTGTTTTAGTACAAGGTAATGTTAGTAAAATGGGTTATGAACCCCCCATATTTTCCCTGTGTTCTCGAGTAGTTTATATAACCTAAGAATAATCTGATCTTTAAAGGCTAGATAAAACTGTGGCAAAACCATCTGGGCCTGGTACCTTTTCCCACCTCTAATTTTTATTAAAAACTTCAACTCTCGGGGCATCTGGGTTGCTCAGTCGGTTAAGCATCTGCCTTTGGCTCAGGTCATGATCCCAGGGTCCTGGGATTGGTCCCACATTGGGCTTTCTGCTCAGCGGGGAGCCTGCTTTACCCTCTGCCTGCAGCTCCCCCTGCTTGTGTTCTCTCTCTCTCTCTCTCTCTCTGTCAAATAAATAAATAAAATTTCTTTTAAAATTTCAAATCTGTAGAAAAGTTAAACACTCTTCACCTAGATTCACCAACTGTTAACTTTTTGTCACATTTGTGCTCTCTCGCTCTTTCTCTCTCTCTCTCTCTCACACACACACACACACACACTCAGGTTCTACTTTGTCCTGTGTGGACTTAGCTGGAACCAAGTTTCCTAGAACTCTCTCCCCTGTGTGGTTCCAAGTCCGGCTGGCCACAGAATCGATTTGCTCAAGATTTGGAAGGAGCTGACATTTTCTATGCTCTGGGGTTTGATGGAAGGCCTCAGGGTCTTGCCAGAGCCAGCAGGTGGCCGTTGCTGCTCTGCTAGCTTACCTTGTCGGTTCTGGGCATCCTGGGCCTGTAGCCTCCCTGGTTCCTGCCAGGTCTTCTCCTTTGACTTGTCTGAGTCCTGGGGTCAGGTAGGCAGGCAGCATGGCAAAGGACACCAGTAGGCCTGCAGGTCACCTGTGTCATTGAGGCTGAAGGGGGTGAGAGACAGGTGTGGGCTCAACTGTGTCCTTGCCCTCACGTATATCACTGTCATCTCTCCAACTACCAACAGGTATAGAGGCCTTGCAGTCTGTTCCCCCGGCACCCACAGTGCAGGAAGTCCATTACTCCACATCACTCAGAGGGGCCCTGCTCTTCTTCACACACACACACACACACACACACACACACACACACACACACGCACCCTACATTTAAAATTTTTTTGCTCAACTATTTGAAAGGTGAAATGTGAACATCAAACAATATGCCCTATCACATTTAAAAAAAAATGTATCTCCTAAGAGTTAAGACATTCTTCTATGTAAACAAAATCCCATTATCCCAACCAAGAAAATTCCATTATCCACCCGGCCAGAACTGGATGTAGCAATAGTATCTAGCACACTGTCTACATTCAGATTTCTCGGTCCCGATAACATCTTTATAGCTGTTTCTTTTTTCCTTTTAACTCCAGAATCTAATCAAGAAGCTTCCAGTGCATTTGGTTGTTGTATTTCTTTAAATTTTAAAAAAGATTTATTTGTTTATTTTAGAGAGGGGGAGGGGCAGAGGGAGAAGGAGAGAATCCAAAGCAGACTCCATGTTGAGCAAAGAGCCCAACTCAGGGCTTGATCTCACAGCCCTGAGATCATGACCTGAGCAGAAACCTAACTTAACTGACTGAGCCACCCAGGTGCCCCAATATTTCTTTAATTTTTGAATCTAGAACAGTTCTGTCTCTTTTCTCCTCTCTTCCATGACTTTGATTTTTTTTAAAGGTTTTATTTATTTGCTAGAGATAGAGAGAGCACACAAGCAGGAGGAGCAGCAGGCAGAGGGAGAGGGAGAAGGAGCCTCCCCACTGAGCAGAGGGCCCAATGTGGGACTGGATCCCAGGATCCTGGGATCATGACCTGAGCCGAAGGCAGACGCTTAACCGACTGAGCCACCCAGGTGCCCTGTCCTATTTTTTTTTTTTTTTAAGATTTTATTTTTAAGTAACCTCTAACACCCAGCATGGGGCTCAAACTCACACCCAGAGATCAAAAGTCACATCCTCTACCAACTGAGCCAGCCAGGTGCCCCAGTGTGTCCTATTATTGCTCCCAGAGTCTTTTGGGATGCAATCTCTTTGTCTTTCTAATCTCTTCGTGGTTCTTAGACTGTTATTTCTACTTCTGAAGTCAATTTTGATAGTTTATGTATTGCTAAAAAAATAACCTATTTCCTTTTGTTATTCCAATTTATTTCCATATTTAAAAATAATTAATAACATCCATATCTGTGTTTGTATTGCCTTCCTCATTCCTAATGTTGCATATTTTTACTTTCTCTTTGCTTTCTTTCTTCAGACTTACCTTTAGTTAAGATTTCTCTCATTTTATTTGTCTCTTCCAACTGATCTTTTCTCTTTTCAAACAAATTTTATTTATTCTCTTAGTATGTTTTTCCCATTCCCATTAATGTTCACTTTTTAAAAAAAGATTTATTTATTTATTCATTTGACAGAGAGAGAGAGATCACAAGCAGGCAGAGAGGCAGGCAGAGTGAGAGGAGGAAGCAGGCTCCCCGCCGAGCAGGGAGCCCAGATGCGGGCCTCCGTCCCAGGACCCTGAGATCATGACCTGAGGCATGAGGCTTTAACCCACTGAGCCACCCAGGCGCCCTAATGTTCACTTTCATCTTATTTTTCTCTCTCTTTTATTTTACTCATTTTTCTAATTTCCCAAATTGAGTCCTTGATTCACTTACTTTGAGTCTTTTATAAATAAAAGCATTTAAGAATTTATTTATTTATTTGACAGAGAGAGACACAGCGAGAGAGGGAACATAAGCAGGGGGAGTGGGAGAAGAAGAAGCAGGCTTCCCGATGAGCAGACAGCCCGATGCAGGGGCTCAATCCCAAGACCCTGGGATCATGACCTGAGCTGAAGGCAGACGTTTAATGACTGAGCCACGCAGACGCAGGAGTCCCAATAAAAGCATTTCAGACTGCTAATGTGCATCTGAGTACAACTTTAACTGTGTCCCACGGGTTTTTAGTGTAAAGAATTCTTTTTATTTCCTTTTTGAGATATTTTTAACAATAGAGGTGTACTGTCTTTCTTGTGTAATGAAAAGTGAAGGGAAAAAAACCACATGTACCCCAATGACATCATTCCAGGATTTCGCTGCAGTCAGAGGAGAAAATTCAGGGATCAGGAATGATGATGGGCACAGAGGTAGCAGAGGATCTGGAGATGAGCACTCTTTCAGCAGGAAGTTCAGAAGTCGGCTCAGCAGTAGTGGGGTGGGAAGCTAGCTATGGGTCTCATAGTAAATCTGTACATGGCAAGAGATTCATCTTCAGAGTAAAATAGGTTTGTTTGGTTGTTTGTTGTTTGTTTGTTTAATCAGTCAAAGAAAATACCAAGGGTGAAAAAAGCAAGCCATAACCCATAATGCAGAATGCAAAGCTCTGTCTCCTCCTTCACCGAGGCCCCATCGGAGAGAAGGTTGGGGGTGTGGGGGACTATTTGTAGCCTCCCAGTGAATCTGGGCAGAGAACTACTTATAAATATGCTCAAACTGCTCTTGGGTGGTCGTGTTCTTGCCATGGAAGGCGGCAGGCAATTTTAGGCCCTAGGGTGGGATGTCGAAGAAAACAGATGGCTTCGATTGTTGGCAATCCATTCAACAAAATAACTGCTATTTTTGTTTTGTATATTAAACATCTGCTCAAACAGCCCCTCCTGTATACAGGGTGTGGCTGAGATTTGTTTAAGGGGGTGGTTATCAATAGCTAGGGGAAGGGTCACTGCCTGGAAGGGTGGGAGGGAGTTGGGGGTCAAGAAGACCCCACCAGGGACCCCACATGGGGATGCCCCAAAGGTCTGGACAGTGAGCCCTGAGCTTGTGGACAATCAGACCCAGGACCCAAAATCTGCCTCACCTGTTTGCCAAATGACAGGCCCCTGAGACCCCGCTCAGGTGGCCAGCTGGTAAGGAGGGGAGCCAGGTTCCCCAGATGGACCCCCTTGGCTACCTGCTTCCTGACTCACAAGAGAGCGGGAGATACCCAGGGTGACTCAAGACAAGGAGCCCAGGGCCCAGGTTATGCATAAATGGGAGGGAGGGAAACTGATACCCAAAGGGGAAAAGTGGCAGGCCTGGGCCACTCAACAAGGCAGGACCAGACTTTGAGTGAGTCGTGCTGGGTCTGAAGCAGCGGGGGTGGGGGGGTGGGGGGGGTGTGCTCTGGGCCCTGACTCTCTGTGGGGTAAGGTGGGAAGGCAGCTGCTGTCAGGAAGAGGGGTGAGTAGGGAAAAGCGGAGGTGGGAAGACAGTAGACAAAGAGGGGAGAGGGAGGGAGGAGGGGCATGGAGAGGAGGCAGGAAGTTGGAGGGGCCAGAAAGACAGCCTGTGTTTAATCCGAGTTGGGAGGGGCGGGCATCCCTGCTTTTTTTAGGCTATGAGTTTACAAGACTCTGGTGTGGGGGGGTGGCCTGTGATGAGAATCCCAGGGGGGCCCTGTCATGAGCTAGAGCTGGGGTTAGGGTATTGCTCTAGATTGTCCGGATGGAGCAACCACCTTCCCAACCCCCCTCCAAGCCCGCGCAGATGGAGGTTCTGCAGGTAGAACCCCGAAGCTTCGACAACATGGGCCGGGAGGGGGGGTGCTCTCTTTAACCTCCAATGTGCTCAGAGCCTTCTCTGGTTTCTCCTGCTTCATCCTCTGTAACCCAAGGCCCACCCTTTCCCACCGGGGCGGTGGGAGCAGGTGGTGCCAAGAGCATGGACTTGGGGAGGTCAGACAAACCTGGGCTCGAATTCCAGCTAAGTCACTTCCTGTGTGACCCAGACAAGTCACTTCATTCTTTTTTTTTTTTTTTTAAGATTTTATTTCTTTATTTGACAGAGGGAGAGAGAGAACAAGCTGGGGGAGTGGCAGATGGAGAGGGAGAAGCAGGGTCTCCGTTGAGCAGGGAGCCCCATGTGGGGCTTGGGATCATGATCAGAGCCAAAGGCTGCTGCTCAGCTGACCGAGCCACCCAGGCGCCCCAAGTCACTTCATTCTTAAAACCTCCATTTTCTCATCTGCAAAATGCGCAAGATAATATTTCTCTCCTCAGGATCACAGTAAAGATTAAACAAAATAATAACATGTAGAGCAGTTAGCACAGTGCCTGACATATCGCAAGGACTCAATAAATAGTATGCCTGAAATGCCATAAGCATTTGGTTTATGATTATAATAATCAACCAAAATGATTCCATTTCACTTCAAATAGCACGTCCTCCAGGAAGCCCTGTTTTTAAAAAAATTGAATTATAACACGAGGTGCCTTCCAGTTGGAAGAGCAGGTGATTCTTGACTTCGGTTGTGAGTTCAAGCCCCACGTTGGGTGGAGATTACTTAAAAAAAAAAAATCTTTACAAATTGAAGTGGGGTGCCTGGGTGGCTCAGTTGGTTGGGCATCTGACTCTTGATTTCTGCTCAGGTCGTGATCTCAGGGTCATGGGATCAAACCCTGTGCTGGGGTCCACGCTCAGTGTGTAGTCTGCTTGTCCCTCTCCCTCCCCCAGCTTGTACGTGCTCTCTCTCAAATAAATAAATAAAACCTTTTCTAAAAAATCCTTAAAAAAGGGATGCCTGGGTGGCTCAGTCATTAAGCGTCTGCCTTCGGCTCAGGTCATGATCCCAGAGTCCTGGGATCGAGCCCCACATCAGGCTTCCTGCTCTATAGGAAGCCTGCTTCTCCCTCTCCTGCTCCCCCTGNAGGGATGCCTGGGTGGCTCAGTCATTAAGCGTCTGCCTTCGGCTCAGGTCATGATCCCAGAGCCCTGGGATCGAGCCCCACATCAGGCTTCCTGCTCTACAGGAAGCCTGCTTCTCCCTCTCCTGCTCCCCCTGCTTGTGTTCACTCTCTTGCTATGCTGCTCTCCATCAAATAAATAAGTAAAATCTTTAAAAATATATTAATAAAAATTGAAGTATAACATATATCCAACAAAGTACACAATTAAGCAAGCAGTCTGGTGGACTTTTACACACATGTGCACCCATGTGACCACCACCCAGATCAAGACATAAGACACAGAATATTTCCAGAGCCCCAGGAGCCCTCTCATTTCTCTTCCCAGTCAGCATCCTTGCCCTCCACCTCCATGTGACAGTCATTATCCTGAGCTCTATCGTCATAGATTGGACGGTTCCTGAAGCTTTACACACATGGAATCCTAACGTATACTTCTGTGTCTGGGTCAAAGAAGCTCTGAAATCTGGAGGTGCGACAGAACTGTGTGATTAAGAGTTCGGGCTGGGTGCCTGGGTGGCTCAGTGAGTTAAAGCCTCTGCCTTCGGCTCAGGTCATGATCTCAGGGTCCTGGGATCGAGGCCCGCATCGGGCTCCATGCTCAGCGGGGAGCCTGCCTCCTCCTCTCTCTCTGCTTGCCTCTCAGCCTACTTGTGATCTCTCTCTGTCAAATAAATAAATAAAAGTCTGCAAAAAAAAAAAAGAGAGAGAGAGAGAGAGAGAGAGTTCAGGCTTTGGGCTCAGACGTGCCTGGTTCAGCTACGAATTTGCTATGCACCCCAGAATGTCCTGTGTCCCAGGGTCTGCAACAGTAAAGCATATAAATCATCATACCTACTTGACAGTATCTTGAGGGGGATTAAATGAGATATTGTGCTTGAAGGCTTTGGGAAACAAGGACACTCAGGAAGTGGCAAGTGCTGTTTTGATTCACTTCAATTATGTCCAGTCCCTCCCATGTCCGCCCCAGAAGAATCCCAGAGACTCCACAGCTCTGACCTGAACTATGACTCTAGTCTCCCTAGATGCCTGCCTCTCTGATCCAGCCTCCTCTGGGCTGCTAAGTGGGCGATGCCAACATGGCCACAGATGGGTTGCCCATGCAAACTCAGATAAGCCTCNGACTCTAGTCTCCCTAGATGCCTGCCTCTCTGATCCAGCCTCCTCTGGGCTGCTAAGTGGGCAATGCCAACATGGCCACAGATGGGTTACTGGGCCTCTTCACCCATCCTGTTGCTTCTGTTCAAGATAAGCCCCAGCACCCCCACCCCTCTTGCCCATGCAAACTCAGATAAGCCTCAAAGTCTCAACTTTGCCTTTCCCAAGAGTTCCTTCCAAATCCCTGGCTGGACTGGGTGCCCCCCCCCAGGCCTCGCTGGCTCCCTGTTCCTGGCCTGGCTCAGCCCTGCACTGTGTCTATACACTCACCCTGGCTCAGCCCCTGGCAGAGGGCCCAGCACACCGCAGACACCTGATGAATATTTATTAAATGTTAGATGGATAAGTAAATAAATGTCACTTCCATACTTGAAAACCTTCCATGGCTTCTCATGGGGAGGGAAATGAAGTCCAAACCACAGAGCACCGTGTTCCCATGTCCATTCTTACCTCCCACATGGCACGGTGTGGATCCTGGCCCTTTCTCTTGTTGGCTGTGAGCAGTTGGACAAATGGCTTGTTTCCTCCTCTATAAAATGGGGGAAATAACAGTAAATAACTCACAGGTGACCATTAGGGTTAAATGGATCAATATATGTAAAGAGCTTGGAATAGTGATTGACACATAGCATGTCCCACACATGCTTGCTGTTGACTTTGATGTCCTCCTCCTGCTGCTTCTCATTGGTATTCTGCTGGGGGCAGGGGCCGTCACCAGGCTCTGCAGGGGGAGGGCAGGGGCCTGGCAGCAGGACTGGTCCTTTTCCTTACCGGTCCTTTGTTTACTTAGCCCTACGCTTCACTCCCACCTTCCAAAGTACCTGGTACCAATGAATCCTGAGCTTCCTCCAAGGTTCCGTGGTTTCGTCTGGTCTCATTTTGAAGATTCGTGTTTCCACCTCCTCTTCTCTATGCAGTCATTAACCCTCAGCCATGTGCTGTTCATCTTCCAGAGTTCTATCATTATCTCTCATCTCCCAGTCCCTCTTTTCTCTGTTCTTTGTGTCCTTTTTTTTGTTTTTTTTGCAATTTTTTTTTAAGTAGGCTCCATGCCCAACATGGGGTTCAAACTCATGTCCCTGAGATCAAGAGTCACAGGCTCTACCGACTGAGCCAGTCAGATGCCCTTGTTCTTTGTGTCCTTATAGATTTAACTTTTTATAATTCCCCTGCTATTGTTTAGCTGGATTTCAGGAGGAGGATTCCACAGTAAATAACCAGAACTCTTTTTCTATCAACAAACACAATTCCGAAGCAAAACTAACTGAACTTTTTTGGGGGTGGAGCACAAGCGAGGGGGGTGGGGGGATGGCAGAGGGTGAGGAAAAAGCAGTTTCCCTGCTGAGCAGGGAACAAGTTGCAGGACTCGGTCCCAGCCCCTCCCCCCACCCCCAGATCATGATTTGAGCCAAAGGCAGATGCTTAACTGACTGAGCCACCCAGACGCCCCTACGCTCTTTTCTTGATTGGATTTGATCTCTCTCTTCTCAGCTTCTGGGCTCAGCTCAACTTCCACTTCTTCCATGAATCTTTCTAGCCAAACTGGCCAGAAGCAAAACACATCTAAACAAAACTATTTCCCCAGTTGGAATGAAAATTGCTTCCTCTGGGTTCCTATAAGAATTTAATGTAAAGTATAAAAGTCACAAATTGTTCTCTGATATCTGCAGTGTAAAAAAACACCGTATTTCTTTATTTTTCTAAATCAAATAAAACCAGCTTTAAGGGAATGCCTGGGTGGCTCGGTGGGTTGAGCATCTGCCTCTGGCTCTGATTGTGATCCTGGGTCCTAGGATCAAACCGTGCCTCAGGCTCCTCGTCCGGTGGGGAGCCTGCTTCTTCCTCTCCCTCTGCCTGTTTTTCCCCCTGCTTATGCTCACGCTCTCTTTCTCTCCCCCTCCCCCTGTCAAATACATAAAAAATATATTTTTAATTTTATTTATTTGTCAGAGAGAGCGAGCACAAGCAGGGGGAGTGGCAGGCAGAGCAGGCAGAGGGAGAAGCAAGGAGTCTGATGCAGGACTTGATCCCAGGACCCTGAGATCATGACTGGAGCCAAAGGCAGACACTTAACCACTGAGCTACCCAGGCGTCCCAGTAAAAAATCTTTAAAAAACAAACAAACAAATAAAACAAAACAACACCTGCTTTAAGCCCCTCCATTGGCTAAGGTCACTGAGACTTCTAGTATCTGGCATTTGGGGGTAGCTCCTTCCTTATTCCTGGGATTTGCACAGTCTAGGCAAATCTGAAGTGCCCACATCAGCTGTCTGTGGAGGGTTCCATTATAGTGTGCACTAGTCCATTTGAAAGTAGCTGGCTCTAACCTCTGCCCCAGAGCCAGGCTGAGCAAAGGGACTCTTTCCTGCTCTCAAGGCTGAGTGGGAAAGGTTCTGGCAATTGATGCCAGGTATTCATACTACCACTACCCCCGTCCAGAGCCCTGCCCACAATGGAGCTCTATGTGAGTGGGGTAAAAGCCAGGGCCTCTCTGGGAACCTGCTGAATGGGGGAATCCAGCTTTTCCCTCTGGTCTCCTCGAGTTTTGCATGCAGGTGTCTTGAGGGCTAGATGTGGCCGTCAGACATGTTTTGTTTGACCAATGGTGGTGGTATTTTTTTTTAATTTTTTTTAAAAGATTTTATTTATTTATTTCACAGAGGGAG
>LNAC01000009.1:3344169-3358371 GCA_002007465.1 Ailurus styani | reverse complement strand
GAGCCCGATGCGGGCCTCGATCCCAGGACCCTGAGATCATGACCTGAGCCGAAAGCAGAGGCTTTAACCCACTGAGCCACCCAGGCGCCCCCCTCTTTGTTTTTTAATTGTGTTTTAGTACAAGGTAATGTTAGTAAAATGGGTTATGAACCCCCCATATTTTCCCTGTGTTCTCGAGTAGTTTATATAACCTAAGAATAATCTGATCTTTAAAGGCTAGATAAAACTGTGGCAAAACCATCTGGGCCTGGTACCTTTTCCCACCTCTAATTTTTATTAAAAACTTCAACTCTCGGGGCATCTGGGTTGCTCAGTCGGTTAAGCATCTGCCTTTGGCTCAGGTCATGATCCCAGGGTCCTGGGATTGGTCCCACATTGGGCTTTCTGCTCAGCGGGGAGCCTGCTTTACCCTCTGCCTGCAGCTCCCCCTGCTTGTGTTCTCTCTCNTCTCTCTCTCTCTCTCTCTCTCTGTCAAATAAATAAATAAAATTTCTTTTAAAATTTCAAATCTGTAGAAAAGTTAAACACTCTTCACCTAGATTCACCAACTGTTAACTTTTTGTCACATTTGTGCTCTCTCGCTCTTTCTCTCTCTCTCTCTCTCACACACACACACACACACACTCAGGTTCTACTTTGTCCTGTGTGGACTTAGCTGGAACCAAGTTTCCTAGAACTCTCTCCCCTGTGTGGTTCCAAGTCCGGCTGGCCACAGAATCGATTTGCTCAAGATTTGGAAGGAGCTGACATTTTCTATGCTCTGGGGTTTGATGGAAGGCCTCAGGGTCTTGCCAGAGCCAGCAGGTGGCCGTTGCTGCTCTGCTAGCTTACCTTGTCGGTTCTGGGCATCCTGGGCCTGTAGCCTCCCTGGTTCCTGCCAGGTCTTCTCCTTTGACTTGTCTGAGTCCTGGGGTCAGGTAGGCAGGCAGCATGGCAAAGGACACCAGTAGGCCTGCAGGTCACCTGTGTCATTGAGGCTGAAGGGGGTGAGAGACAGGTGTGGGCTCAACTGTGTCCTTGCCCTCACGTATATCACTGTCATCTCTCCAACTACCAACAGGTATAGAGGCCTTGCAGTCTGTTCCCCCGGCACCCACAGTGCAGGAAGTCCATTACTCCACATCACTCAGAGGGGCCCTGCTCTTCTTCACACACACACACACACACACACACACACACACACACACACACGCACCCTACATTTAAAATTTTTTTGCTCAACTATTTGAAAGGTGAAATGTGAACATCAAACAATATGCCCTATCACATTTAAAAAAAAATGTATCTCCTAAGAGTTAAGACATTCTTCTATGTAAACAAAATCCCATTATCCCAACCAAGAAAATTCCATTATCCACCCGGCCAGAACTGGATGTAGCAATAGTATCTAGCACACTGTCTACATTCAGATTTCTCGGTCCCGATAACATCTTTATAGCTGTTTCTTTTTTCCTTTTAACTCCAGAATCTAATCAAGAAGCTTCCAGTGCATTTGGTTGTTGTATTTCTTTAAATTTTAAAAAAGATTTATTTGTTTATTTTAGAGAGGGGGAGGGGCAGAGGGAGAAGGAGAGAATCCAAAGCAGACTCCATGTTGAGCAAAGAGCCCAACTCAGGGCTTGATCTCACAGCCCTGAGATCATGACCTGAGCAGAAACCTAACTTAACTGACTGAGCCACCCAGGTGCCCCAATATTTCTTTAATTTTTGAATCTAGAACAGTTCTGTCTCTTTTCTCCTCTCTTCCATGACTTTGATTTTTTTTAAAGGTTTTATTTATTTGCTAGAGATAGAGAGAGCACACAAGCAGGAGGAGCAGCAGGCAGAGGGAGAGGGAGAAGGAGCCTCCCCACTGAGCAGAGGGCCCAATGTGGGACTGGATCCCAGGATCCTGGGATCATGACCTGAGCCGAAGGCAGACGCTTAACCGACTGAGCCACCCAGGTGCCCTGTCCTATTTTTTTTTTTTTTTAAGATTTTATTTTTAAGTAACCTCTAACACCCAGCATGGGGCTCAAACTCACACCCAGAGATCAAAAGTCACATCCTCTACCAACTGAGCCAGCCAGGTGCCCCAGTGTGTCCTATTATTGCTCCCAGAGTCTTTTGGGATGCAATCTCTTTGTCTTTCTAATCTCTTCGTGGTTCTTAGACTGTTATTTCTACTTCTGAAGTCAATTTTGATAGTTTATGTATTGCTAAAAAAATAACCTATTTCCTTTTGTTATTCCAATTTATTTCCATATTTAAAAATAATTAATAACATCCATATCTGTGTTTGTATTGCCTTCCTCATTCCTAATGTTGCATATTTTTACTTTCTCTTTGCTTTCTTTCTTCAGACTTACCTTTAGTTAAGATTTCTCTCATTTTATTTGTCTCTTCCAACTGATCTTTTCTCTTTTCAAACAAATTTTATTTATTCTCTTAGTATGTTTTTCCCATTCCCATTAATGTTCACTTTTTAAAAAAAGATTTATTTATTTATTCATTTGACAGAGAGAGAGAGATCACAAGCAGGCAGAGAGGCAGGCAGAGTGAGAGGAGGAAGCAGGCTCCCCGCCGAGCAGGGAGCCCAGATGCGGGCCTCCGTCCCAGGACCCTGAGATCATGACCTGAGGCATGAGGCTTTAACCCACTGAGCCACCCAGGCGCCCTAATGTTCACTTTCATCTTATTTTTCTCTCTCTTTTATTTTACTCATTTTTCTAATTTCCCAAATTGAGTCCTTGATTCACTTACTTTGAGTCTTTTATAAATAAAAGCATTTAAGAATTTATTTATTTATTTGACAGAGAGAGACACAGCGAGAGAGGGAACATAAGCAGGGGGAGTGGGAGAAGAAGAAGCAGGCTTCCCGATGAGCAGACAGCCCGATGCAGGGGCTCAATCCCAAGACCCTGGGATCATGACCTGAGCTGAAGGCAGACGTTTAATGACTGAGCCACGCAGACGCAGGAGTCCCAATAAAAGCATTTCAGACTGCTAATGTGCATCTGAGTACAACTTTAACTGTGTCCCACGGGTTTTTAGTGTAAAGAATTCTTTTTATTTCCTTTTTGAGATATTTTTAACAATAGAGGTGTACTGTCTTTCTTGTGTAATGAAAAGTGAAGGGAAAAAAACCACATGTACCCCAATGACATCATTCCAGGATTTCGCTGCAGTCAGAGGAGAAAATTCAGGGATCAGGAATGATGATGGGCACAGAGGTAGCAGAGGATCTGGAGATGAGCACTCTTTCAGCAGGAAGTTCAGAAGTCGGCTCAGCAGTAGTGGGGTGGGAAGCTAGCTATGGGTCTCATAGTAAATCTGTACATGGCAAGAGATTCATCTTCAGAGTAAAATAGGTTTGTTTGGTTGTTTGTTGTTTGTTTGTTTAATCAGTCAAAGAAAATACCAAGGGTGAAAAAAGCAAGCCATAACCCATAATGCAGAATGCAAAGCTCTGTCTCCTCCTTCACCGAGGCCCCATCGGAGAGAAGGTTGGGGGTGTGGGGGACTATTTGTAGCCTCCCAGTGAATCTGGGCAGAGAACTACTTATAAATATGCTCAAACTGCTCTTGGGTGGTCGTGTTCTTGCCATGGAAGGCGGCAGGCAATTTTAGGCCCTAGGGTGGGATGTCGAAGAAAACAGATGGCTTCGATTGTTGGCAATCCATTCAACAAAATAACTGCTATTTTTGTTTTGTATATTAAACATCTGCTCAAACAGCCCCTCCTGTATACAGGGTGTGGCTGAGATTTGTTTAAGGGGGTGGTTATCAATAGCTAGGGGAAGGGTCACTGCCTGGAAGGGTGGGAGGGAGTTGGGGGTCAAGAAGACCCCACCAGGGACCCCACATGGGGATGCCCCAAAGGTCTGGACAGTGAGCCCTGAGCTTGTGGACAATCAGACCCAGGACCCAAAATCTGCCTCACCTGTTTGCCAAATGACAGGCCCCTGAGACCCCGCTCAGGTGGCCAGCTGGTAAGGAGGGGAGCCAGGTTCCCCAGATGGACCCCCTTGGCTACCTGCTTCCTGACTCACAAGAGAGCGGGAGATACCCAGGGTGACTCAAGACAAGGAGCCCAGGGCCCAGGTTATGCATAAATGGGAGGGAGGGAAACTGATACCCAAAGGGGAAAAGTGGCAGGCCTGGGCCACTCAACAAGGCAGGACCAGACTTTGAGTGAGTCGTGCTGGGTCTGAAGCAGCGGGGGTGGGGGGGTGGGGGGGGTGTGCTCTGGGCCCTGACTCTCTGTGGGGTAAGGTGGGAAGGCAGCTGCTGTCAGGAAGAGGGGTGAGTAGGGAAAAGCGGAGGTGGGAAGACAGTAGACAAAGAGGGGAGAGGGAGGGAGGAGGGGCATGGAGAGGAGGCAGGAAGTTGGAGGGGCCAGAAAGACAGCCTGTGTTTAATCCGAGTTGGGAGGGGCGGGCATCCCTGCTTTTTTTAGGCTATGAGTTTACAAGACTCTGGTGTGGGGGGGTGGCCTGTGATGAGAATCCCAGGGGGGCCCTGTCATGAGCTAGAGCTGGGGTTAGGGTATTGCTCTAGATTGTCCGGATGGAGCAACCACCTTCCCAACCCCCCTCCAAGCCCGCGCAGATGGAGGTTCTGCAGGTAGAACCCCGAAGCTTCGACAACATGGGCCGGGAGGGGGGGTGCTCTCTTTAACCTCCAATGTGCTCAGAGCCTTCTCTGGTTTCTCCTGCTTCATCCTCTGTAACCCAAGGCCCACCCTTTCCCACCGGGGCGGTGGGAGCAGGTGGTGCCAAGAGCATGGACTTGGGGAGGTCAGACAAACCTGGGCTCGAATTCCAGCTAAGTCACTTCCTGTGTGACCCAGACAAGTCACTTCATTCTTTTTTTTTTTTTTTTAAGATTTTATTTCTTTATTTGACAGAGGGAGAGAGAGAACAAGCTGGGGGAGTGGCAGATGGAGAGGGAGAAGCAGGGTCTCCGTTGAGCAGGGAGCCCCATGTGGGGCTTGGGATCATGATCAGAGCCAAAGGCTGCTGCTCAGCTGACCGAGCCACCCAGGCGCCCCAAGTCACTTCATTCTTAAAACCTCCATTTTCTCATCTGCAAAATGCGCAAGATAATATTTCTCTCCTCAGGATCACAGTAAAGATTAAACAAAATAATAACATGTAGAGCAGTTAGCACAGTGCCTGACATATCGCAAGGACTCAATAAATAGTATGCCTGAAATGCCATAAGCATTTGGTTTATGATTATAATAATCAACCAAAATGATTCCATTTCACTTCAAATAGCACGTCCTCCAGGAAGCCCTGTTTTTAAAAAAATTGAATTATAACACGAGGTGCCTTCCAGTTGGAAGAGCAGGTGATTCTTGACTTCGGTTGTGAGTTCAAGCCCCACGTTGGGTGGAGATTACTTAAAAAAAAAAAATCTTTACAAATTGAAGTGGGGTGCCTGGGTGGCTCAGTTGGTTGGGCATCTGACTCTTGATTTCTGCTCAGGTCGTGATCTCAGGGTCATGGGATCAAACCCTGTGCTGGGGTCCACGCTCAGTGTGTAGTCTGCTTGTCCCTCTCCCTCCCCCAGCTTGTACGTGCTCTCTCTCAAATAAATAAATAAAACCTTTTCTAAAAAATCCTTAAAAAAGGGATGCCTGGGTGGCTCAGTCATTAAGCGTCTGCCTTCGGCTCAGGTCATGATCCCAGAGTCCTGGGATCGAGCCCCACATCAGGCTTCCTGCTCTATAGGAAGCCTGCTTCTCCCTCTCCTGCTCCCCCTGNAGGGATGCCTGGGTGGCTCAGTCATTAAGCGTCTGCCTTCGGCTCAGGTCATGATCCCAGAGCCCTGGGATCGAGCCCCACATCAGGCTTCCTGCTCTACAGGAAGCCTGCTTCTCCCTCTCCTGCTCCCCCTGCTTGTGTTCACTCTCTTGCTATGCTGCTCTCCATCAAATAAATAAGTAAAATCTTTAAAAATATATTAATAAAAATTGAAGTATAACATATATCCAACAAAGTACACAATTAAGCAAGCAGTCTGGTGGACTTTTACACACATGTGCACCCATGTGACCACCACCCAGATCAAGACATAAGACACAGAATATTTCCAGAGCCCCAGGAGCCCTCTCATTTCTCTTCCCAGTCAGCATCCTTGCCCTCCACCTCCATGTGACAGTCATTATCCTGAGCTCTATCGTCATAGATTGGACGGTTCCTGAAGCTTTACACACATGGAATCCTAACGTATACTTCTGTGTCTGGGTCAAAGAAGCTCTGAAATCTGGAGGTGCGACAGAACTGTGTGATTAAGAGTTCGGGCTGGGTGCCTGGGTGGCTCAGTGAGTTAAAGCCTCTGCCTTCGGCTCAGGTCATGATCTCAGGGTCCTGGGATCGAGGCCCGCATCGGGCTCCATGCTCAGCGGGGAGCCTGCCTCCTCCTCTCTCTCTGCTTGCCTCTCAGCCTACTTGTGATCTCTCTCTGTCAAATAAATAAATAAAAGTCTGCAAAAAAAAAAAAGAGAGAGAGAGAGAGAGAGAGAGTTCAGGCTTTGGGCTCAGACGTGCCTGGTTCAGCTA
Source organism: Ailurus styani (assembly GCA_002007465.1). Classification (NCBI taxonomy): domain Eukaryota; kingdom Metazoa; phylum Chordata; class Mammalia; order Carnivora; family Ailuridae; genus Ailurus; species Ailurus styani. The sequence goes on along the minus strand of LNAC01000009.1, from coordinate 3,351,823 downwards.
CGAATTTGCTATGCACCCCAGAATGTCCTGTGTCCCAGGGTCTGCAACAGTAAAGCATATAAATCATCATACCTACTTGACAGTATCTTGAGGGGGATTAAATGAGATATTGTGCTTGAAGGCTTTGGGAAACAAGGACACTCAGGAAGTGGCAAGTGCTGTTTTGATTCACTTCAATTATGTCCAGTCCCTCCCATGTCCGCCCCAGAAGAATCCCAGAGACTCCACAGCTCTGACCTGAACTATGACTCTAGTCTCCCTAGATGCCTGCCTCTCTGATCCAGCCTCCTCTGGGCTGCTAAGTGGGCGATGCCAACATGGCCACAGATGGGTTGCCCATGCAAACTCAGATAAGCCTCNGACTCTAGTCTCCCTAGATGCCTGCCTCTCTGATCCAGCCTCCTCTGGGCTGCTAAGTGGGCAATGCCAACATGGCCACAGATGGGTTACTGGGCCTCTTCACCCATCCTGTTGCTTCTGTTCAAGATAAGCCCCAGCACCCCCACCCCTCTTGCCCATGCAAACTCAGATAAGCCTCAAAGTCTCAACTTTGCCTTTCCCAAGAGTTCCTTCCAAATCCCTGGCTGGACTGGGTGCCCCCCCCCAGGCCTCGCTGGCTCCCTGTTCCTGGCCTGGCTCAGCCCTGCACTGTGTCTATACACTCACCCTGGCTCAGCCCCTGGCAGAGGGCCCAGCACACCGCAGACACCTGATGAATATTTATTAAATGTTAGATGGATAAGTAAATAAATGTCACTTCCATACTTGAAAACCTTCCATGGCTTCTCATGGGGAGGGAAATGAAGTCCAAACCACAGAGCACCGTGTTCCCATGTCCATTCTTACCTCCCACATGGCACGGTGTGGATCCTGGCCCTTTCTCTTGTTGGCTGTGAGCAGTTGGACAAATGGCTTGTTTCCTCCTCTATAAAATGGGGGAAATAACAGTAAATAACTCACAGGTGACCATTAGGGTTAAATGGATCAATATATGTAAAGAGCTTGGAATAGTGATTGACACATAGCATGTCCCACACATGCTTGCTGTTGACTTTGATGTCCTCCTCCTGCTGCTTCTCATTGGTATTCTGCTGGGGGCAGGGGCCGTCACCAGGCTCTGCAGGGGGAGGGCAGGGGCCTGGCAGCAGGACTGGTCCTTTTCCTTACCGGTCCTTTGTTTACTTAGCCCTACGCTTCACTCCCACCTTCCAAAGTACCTGGTACCAATGAATCCTGAGCTTCCTCCAAGGTTCCGTGGTTTCGTCTGGTCTCATTTTGAAGATTCGTGTTTCCACCTCCTCTTCTCTATGCAGTCATTAACCCTCAGCCATGTGCTGTTCATCTTCCAGAGTTCTATCATTATCTCTCATCTCCCAGTCCCTCTTTTCTCTGTTCTTTGTGTCCTTTTTTTTGTTTTTTTTGCAATTTTTTTTTAAGTAGGCTCCATGCCCAACATGGGGTTCAAACTCATGTCCCTGAGATCAAGAGTCACAGGCTCTACCGACTGAGCCAGTCAGATGCCCTTGTTCTTTGTGTCCTTATAGATTTAACTTTTTATAATTCCCCTGCTATTGTTTAGCTGGATTTCAGGAGGAGGATTCCACAGTAAATAACCAGAACTCTTTTTCTATCAACAAACACAATTCCGAAGCAAAACTAACTGAACTTTTTTGGGGGTGGAGCACAAGCGAGGGGGGTGGGGGGATGGCAGAGGGTGAGGAAAAAGCAGTTTCCCTGCTGAGCAGGGAACAAGTTGCAGGACTCGGTCCCAGCCCCTCCCCCCACCCCCAGATCATGATTTGAGCCAAAGGCAGATGCTTAACTGACTGAGCCACCCAGACGCCCCTACGCTCTTTTCTTGATTGGATTTGATCTCTCTCTTCTCAGCTTCTGGGCTCAGCTCAACTTCCACTTCTTCCATGAATCTTTCTAGCCAAACTGGCCAGAAGCAAAACACATCTAAACAAAACTATTTCCCCAGTTGGAATGAAAATTGCTTCCTCTGGGTTCCTATAAGAATTTAATGTAAAGTATAAAAGTCACAAATTGTTCTCTGATATCTGCAGTGTAAAAAAACACCGTATTTCTTTATTTTTCTAAATCAAATAAAACCAGCTTTAAGGGAATGCCTGGGTGGCTCGGTGGGTTGAGCATCTGCCTCTGGCTCTGATTGTGATCCTGGGTCCTAGGATCAAACCGTGCCTCAGGCTCCTCGTCCGGTGGGGAGCCTGCTTCTTCCTCTCCCTCTGCCTGTTTTTCCCCCTGCTTATGCTCACGCTCTCTTTCTCTCCCCCTCCCCCTGTCAAATACATAAAAAATATATTTTTAATTTTATTTATTTGTCAGAGAGAGCGAGCACAAGCAGGGGGAGTGGCAGGCAGAGCAGGCAGAGGGAGAAGCAAGGAGTCTGATGCAGGACTTGATCCCAGGACCCTGAGATCATGACTGGAGCCAAAGGCAGACACTTAACCACTGAGCTACCCAGGCGTCCCAGTAAAAAATCTTTAAAAAACAAACAAACAAATAAAACAAAACAACACCTGCTTTAAGCCCCTCCATTGGCTAAGGTCACTGAGACTTCTAGTATCTGGCATTTGGGGGTAGCTCCTTCCTTATTCCTGGGATTTGCACAGTCTAGGCAAATCTGAAGTGCCCACATCAGCTGTCTGTGGAGGGTTCCATTATAGTGTGCACTAGTCCATTTGAAAGTAGCTGGCTCTAACCTCTGCCCCAGAGCCAGGCTGAGCAAAGGGACTCTTTCCTGCTCTCAAGGCTGAGTGGGAAAGGTTCTGGCAATTGATGCCAGGTATTCATACTACCACTACCCCCGTCCAGAGCCCTGCCCACAATGGAGCTCTATGTGAGTGGGGTAAAAGCCAGGGCCTCTCTGGGAACCTGCTGAATGGGGGAATCCAGCTTTTCCCTCTGGTCTCCTCGAGTTTTGCATGCAGGTGTCTTGAGGGCTAGATGTGGCCGTCAGACATGTTTTGTTTGACCAATGGTGGTGGTATTTTTTTTTAATTTTTTTTTAAAAGATTTTATTTATTTATTTCACAGAGGGAGAGAGATCACAAGGAGGCAGAGAGGTAGGCGGGGGGGGGGAAGCAGGCTCCCCGCTGAGCAGGGAGCCCGATGCGGGCCTCGATCCCAGGACCCTGAGATCATGACCTGAGCCGAAAGCAGAGGCTTTAACCCACTGAGCCACCCAGGCGCCCCCAATGGTGGTGTTATTAAAAAAATATTTTTAGTCCACAGCAATACTTAACCACTGGGAGAGGCCACAGTTCTTACCATCCAGATCTTTGGCTGCTGCATGGAAACTATTGACCGGAACTGAGTAAGGACTGCCTCTCTGGGCAAGGCAAGTAGTCTGCAGTTGGCCACATCTGTGGTTGTTACTCACCTCCACATGGCCTCTACAGTCCTTTGAACTTGAGACCCTGGCCTAGACTTTGAAAACAAAGCCCTCTGGATATTATATTCTGACCTCAAATACAAACATCTGTTAACTCACTTTGGGGGGCAAGGATGTACCAAACTCAAGGACTCCAGGCCCAGCAGCTCTTTATAGGTTTGGGGACTGTGCGTGGCTGTGATGAGGACAATTACTTTTTCATTCTTTGCCAAGAATCTACAGCAGTAACAAAGGCAGGACACAGCCTCATGTTATTTTTAATGATGTTAATAGCTATGGTTCATTGGGTCCTAACTAGGTACCCAGTACTAGGTAAAGAATCGTATAAATACTATCTTGTTGAACTCTTTAGAAACTGCTTCTAAAAGAATGTAGCAGAATCTAAATGTTCAGTGACCATGGGAAGCGGTGGAGGTGAACATGGAAAAATGCAGTTGATGATGCGGCTTTAAAGCACAGGAGGTAGGTTCAAGTCCGAGACTGTGGAAGAAGGGCTCTTCAGCAGGCCCTGGTGTGCAGGGGACCCAAGCCAGTGGGTCTGCAGTATCAGTAGGTTTGGTGGCAACAACTATACTGGTGGCTTCTGTCTCAACTTGATCAGCCCCATTGCCAATTCGGGCTCGTCTGTCCCTCTCTCCCCTCTCTTGGTCCCTCTACGCTGCTCACCTCCCTTATGCTCACACTTCCAGTTTCTCCCAGCTCCGCTCTGCATCCATCCCCCACCCTCCGCCCCCACCTGCCTGTCTCCTGGAGGTGCAGCGGCCAAGCCACAAGCGAGCTCCCCGCCGTCACATGACCCGTGCGTAAATCACAGGACTCTTCTTACCCCCAGCTGCTAGTCCGCACCAGGGCTCTGCAGAGGCTGCAGGCCGCGCATGCGCAGCTGCAAGCGCACCTGCCCAGCCGCGGACCAGCCCAGCGCATCCTGCGGCCGCAGCCCGGCCCCGCGCTCTGGCTGGGCTGGGCGCCGCGCTGAGTGCTCGCCTGGGTATGAATTCCCAGGACGTACAGGTTCTGGTTGTTGATATGCTCCCAGCTAGCAGTCCGTCCACACAGCCAGACCTCTCTAAGGAGAGGGTCAGGGCACTGGGGCTGCTCCTGGGCGTTGGATGTGCTCCCCTGGGCATCAGAAAGTCAGAGCGCGAGTCCCGGGTCTCCGCTTAGAGCTATGTGACCTTGGGCAAGTGACTTGACCTCCCTGCGCACCAGGAAAATTAAATAATAATAGCCTTGACCTCGTGGGGCTGTAGTGAGAATTCAATGAAAATTCATGAGGGCCCTTTGCGTGGTGGCTGGGGTGTATCAAACGTGTATGCAGGGACACCAGGGTGGCTCAGTAGTTAAGCGTCTGCCTTCGCCTGGGGTCATGATCCCAGGGTCCTGGGTTCGAGCCCCGCGTCGGGCCCTCTGCTCAAGCAGAAGGCCTGCTTTTCTCTCTCCCACTCCCTCTGCTTGTGTTCCCTCTCTCACTGTGTTTCTCTCTGTCAAATAAATAAATAAAATCTTTTTTTTTTTTAAAGATTTTTTTTTTATTTTTATTCATTTGACACAGAGAGAGAGATTACAAGTAGGCAGAGAGGCAGGCAGAGAGAGGAGAGAGGAGGAAGCAGGCTCCCCGCTGAGCAGAGAGCCCGATGTGGGCCTCGATCCCAGGACCCTGGGATCATGACCTGAGCCGAAGGCAGCGGCTTTAACCCACTGAGCCACCCAGGCGCCCAATAAATAAAATCTTTTAAAAAAAAAGGTGTATGCAAATAAAGAATACAGAGTAAAGGGTAATAGGCATGATGACTGATGGAGGATTTTACCTTAACATGCAGGTAATCTCGCTGTCTCCTCTGAGGCCAGGAAGTCCTTGTTTCACAGACGTGGAAACCAAAGCTCAGAGATGTCAGGAGGTCTCAAGCCAGTCTTGGATTCCACATCCAGGAAGATTCCAATCCGCCGCTCCAGAGTCAGGGGTTCCTGAGGGAGTTCACAGTCTGTCACCCCACTTGCTTTTTCAACCATCGCATTTAGAATAACACCCGTTCTGATTTTTGCCATCCCTAGTGAACATCTCAGGTACACATCCACAGGAAAAGATTTCTTTTTTTGTCCTCCCCTCTGCAGAAAATAACAAGCTGCTATATTTTATTAGCCTGTGACCTTTGGGGTAAGTCCCCACACAGATTCCAGGCTACCAAAATGTCCTGGAGCCTTGCAGTGAGGCCTACCCCTGGGGACTTTCCTCTCTATGGTGACCCTCAGACTCTCCTCCAGCCACACTGGCCCCCTCTTTATTCCTGAAAAAGCCAAATTCCTTTCTGGCACTTGGTCTTTGCATTTTCTGTATATCGGCCTGTGTCTGTCTGTACATCTGACACTCTCCCAGGCCCCTCTTGCTACCTTTTACTCATCTCAGGAAGCCTGCCCTGACTGTACGTCACCAGGTCCACTGGGTCAGGTGCTCTGTTACTCATTCTCACAGCCCCTGTCCTCCTTCGGCACTTATTAGGACAGTAACTCAGTGCTGTGTCTGACTCCTTGATTCCTGTCCGTCTTCTCAGCTAGAATACTGGCTCCTTGAGGGCAGTCTCTGCTGTCTCAGGGGGGAGCATGCAGCATTACAAGTGCATGCTAGGTTCCCTCACGTTTACAAATGATCTCCTTCCCCAAATGCACCCTGAGACTATCAATACCTTCCTTGGGTAAAAGGTAGGGCCCAGATAGGAAATGATAGACAAATGCATACTCTCCCTGTGAAGCCATGTGCAAGTTCTGTTGGGGTAGATTGGGGTGTGGACAAGAAGATGGTCAAATCTTCCTGCCCTGGGGCTGGTAGCTGAACTAGGATATGTGACCTCCTGTCCTGGCTCTGCCATTCCTTATTGTATGTGACCTTTGGGAAGTCCTCCTGTGGGCCTCAGCTTCTTTAACTGCTCCGTGTAAAATAATGATTCAGAATTCAGATTCCAGAATTGGATCTTTCCTTTGTCACTTACTAACAAAGCTCTTAGCCTCTCTGAATCTCAATTTTTTTCTATCTGTAAATATTATTACATTCCTTAATAATATTAAGAAAAGAGGACTTAGCTCACAGAGTTGTTCTAAAATTTTAATGAGTATTCACTAATTTTATGACTTCTAGCTCTCCTGTCCTTTTTGATTTTTTAATTGGCTCAACTTAATTGCTTTTCTTTGAAGCCAGAGGTGAGTCCTGTGCCATATTTCAAAAGGAACCTCCCTCATCAATAAAGAAAGTCCATCAAAGGGACACCACCTAGGTGGCTCAGTGGGATAAACATCTGCCTTCAGCTCAGGTCATGATCCCAGGATCCTGGGATCCTGTCTCCCTCTCCCTCTGCCTGCCACTCCCTCTGCTTGTGCTCTTTCTCTCCCTCTATCAAATAAATAAATAAAACCTAAAAAAAAAAAGTCCATCAAAAACTGACTTGGGACCACTTTGGTGATGTGGACTCCTGTAAGGAGATGCTGAGACCTGAGTTGTCCTATAGCGTATTCCTATCAGACCTGGGACTTTGACATTTCTAGCCTTTTGAGCGCCCAAAGACTTGGATCGAGTCTGCGTTGTACATGGTTGTAGCGCCAATGCCCAGAACAGTAGCTTGCATAGAGTGGGAGACCACTCAATATTTGCTAATGAATGTTACACAGCCTGAGAGGAATTCTAGTGCTCAATTCTCTGAGCCTTGGGTATTTTTTTTTCCAACTGAAAATGGAGATTAAAAACAATTCTTAATTACTGTGAGGATTGAATGAGATGATGCAGTAAAGCGCTTAGCGTGGAGCCTGACCCATAAGAGCTCAGTGAATGGCGTGTATGTGGATATAGGTCCCCAGAGAGAGAGGATGTCCATAAACCTCCAGTTATGTTGTGGTGAGGAGTCTCTGAGTTCCTTATGTGGCAGGCGAAAAATGGAGGGTTCCCAGAAACAGGAAAGACAGGACATAACGCGGTTTCAGGAAGAGGGAGCTTGTCAGTAGCCTGTGGCCAGGTGCGGAGGCGGCGGAGGGGACTTTAGGACCCTGCGCCCCAGGAGCGCGCGACTGGCAGGGTGCGCGCGGCGCGTGAGGTGAGGGGGAGGGCGCGGCTTTCGCGCCAGCCAGGGACCGCCTCGCGTCCAGCCGCATCTCGGTGGGCGGGGCCGAGCTCCCGGGCCGCAGTGCGATTGGCGGAGGCGCGCGGGTGACGCTGACGGCTGGCACCAGGCCCCGCCCCCGGCCGGCCCCGCCCGC